>VYZV01030842.1:17508-36311 GCA_013401275.1 Pandion haliaetus | reverse complement strand
TGACAATTACACTTTTTTTTTCCTCACTCAACTGTTTCTGGCTAAACTCTCCCTTTTTAAGTGGAAAATACTCAAAATCTAAAAACACAAGGATATGCTTACTTAACATACCGTGTGAACAACATGGGATGGATTGTTCAGAACAAGTCTCTCTTTGGCCTTTGAGATGCTGTCTGCGCAGCTATTTTGTGACATAGGTGAAAAGCAAGATTTGAGGAAGTCTGCAACAAGAGACATCAATCAAACCTAATCTAACCTACACCATACAGCTTGAGTAGCTGAACTGGGTCTGCAAGAGATAGTAAGAGATAGTATTCCTTGTTATAAATTATGCAGGAAAAACACAGTAGGACACACACATAGGTAGTATGCTTCCCGGTTAAAAAGGTCTACAAGGAATAATAATAAAAATGCAAACCTAAGAGACCCACGCAACTCTCAATACACAGCAGTGATTGTGACTTAAACATTGATAGATCTAAGGCAGGTTTAAATCAGACAGGACGGATGCACTGCTTACTCAGCTAGGGCAAAAAATCTCCATGGGAAGTTTATGCCTGACTGTCTTTGAGTCAAAGACTTTAAATTTAACTCAGGTATGCACCTGAGCAAAATACATCCTTCTTATGCTGAAGTACCGGCAGACTGCTATCTGAGAAGCTTACCTAGTCCACCCAAATTGCAAAAGACAAGGGGAAGAAGTGAGAGACAATAAACACCTCCATATACTATTAAACTTAACATCACTAAGATAGGGCGGACTTAAAGTCAAAAGAAGGTACCTTAAAAGCCCTAGTCCTTGATCATTTCACCACTGAAGTCTTCTCCAGCATGGGAACCTGCTGTTTTCTAGGTACATGCAGCTTGTCTGACTGAACAGATTTTCTGGTTTTTAACACTGAGCATAAAGTTCAGCACTTTTGCTGTATGTTGACTGGACAGTCAACACACTCCTTCCCTCATTAACCCTCACAGAGTATACCAGGCATGTGGATAACAAACTACTGCCTGGCAATCATAGGCTAACATGTACACCTTTGCTATACATAACGAAATCTGAAATAGAGATCCTGTGAGTCACTAGATAAGAGGTTTGTAATAAAGCACTGCAACACTTCAAAAAATTGCATCTCTGTCAGTCAAATTCTACATTCAGTCTGCTGACAAGAGGCAAAGTCAGAAAAGGAAGAAAAGGAAAAAAAAAACCTGAAGCACAAACAAGAGCATTTAACTGGTCTACAATATGATAAAATACCATTAAATCACATCCATTCAATGATATTCCATATATATCAGAATATAAATTGCAATCTCATTCATATATGAATTCTGGTGGGAGATGAAATACAGCCTCTGGTCATCTCAAACTAGAACCTAATACAAAAAACTGTGAAAAACAAAGATTCATTCACAGACCATCGAGATAATTTAACTCTATACTTCAAGATCAATCTTGCTGTGCATACATTGAAAATTGGCTTACACCAGTGTGGTTCTAAAAATAAAAAATTGTTTGGCTTCTTGAATTTCTAAAGTCTTTGGCAGTTCTCCTCAACTCAGTTAATCAACTAATACCTCCTAATGGTTCTTCTGAGTCAACTAAAAATCCCGTTTTCATAGTACTCAAGGACTTATGACCCAGTTTTTATGTGTGGGGTAAGACCCAGGAGTGAATCTATGAAACAGTACTTTGTTTGGCAAAAAGATAAATATAAGTACTTGAAGAAACATCTTTGCAACTTTCTAATTTATTTTAACAGCATGCATCAGAAATAATTTAGTTCAAAAAGAAAATGAGCAGGGGAAATGGAATTAAATGCTAAAAAAAGAAATAACTTCTGTAAGTCTACACTAAACCTCCAAGGAGCGACCTTCACAGTATGCTGAAGTCACGAACAAATATATAAATGCTTATATTAATATTCACTAGAAACAATATACCATTATACAGTATATATTGTACCCAGAGATCTCAAAGCATGTTATCAACCATGGCGATATCCCAGTTCCATGTGACATAGGCATTACTATACCAATTTTCAGGGTAGGTAAAATGAAGATGACACTGATTTTTCTGTTTCCTTCCTAAAGAAAAGTAACTGACTGCAGTCTCATGTTCTGAAAACAAGTGCTTGCCAAGTGACATATGAAGGACAGCAGTGGGCAAAGTCCCTTGAACCAGATTACTAGATTTGGAAATGCCAAAGAAAGAACTCAGTAATGGCTATTTTCTAAGCCTCACGCTGTTCAACTTCTTAACACGTATCATTAGTCCCACTTTTAAATTACTTCACTGTCACATAATCCAGCATCATTCAAAATACTTTGCCGTTTTCCTATCAGACAGCTATGGATTAATGAGATAGCACCCAAAGCTGTTCATAGCAACTTAGTCATCCGCTAATTCAGGTTTTGAATGGAATTCTGTCAGGCTGTGAAATCTTTCTTACCTACAGAAACACAGGGAAGTTTTAAAAACAGCAAACACATTTTAATCTTCCACTCCTACAACATACTTCATTTGGCCAACCATGACTTCAACAAAAAATGTACAGATACCTGAAGCCTAAGTCAGGACTCCTCCAGCTCTCTCTACCCTACTACAAGCGTGATGAGAATACTCAAGGAACTGTTTTTCTCACTTAGGCCTGCAGTTCCTTTGGCTGATGTAAATACGTAGTGATAATCTGGGCCCACAAGAGAGCTGTGAGACCAATTAAGAGCACATTCACAATACCGTAGCAATGAAGTTATGAAATTAAACAAACGTTGGAGCACAGTGCTGTCAGATGTGAGCACGTGTACACTGCCAAGGGGAAAAGGCCATGTATTCCAAAGTCTGTCCTCAACCGTGAGCCAGCCTGTCCCTCACCCTGTGCTTGGGCAAAATGGAGCAGCCTGAGGAAGAACGTGGCCACCGATGCACTGCCTCCCTTTGCTGAAACTTCACAGAAACACCTCTTTGGGTGGCCTGTATACACTGGTCTTCATTTCTGGGGACAGTACTCACCAGGAAAGCTCGTGAGAGGGAACAGGAGGAAGCAGATTGCTACAAAACGGCCTTTCGTGACTATTGTGCGTTCCTGGTATCAAAGCTATTTCTGCAGTCTGTTGCACGGGGAAAATTGCTCACGAAGAGGAAGTCTCTGTCCCACTAGTTCAGCCTTTTAGTTTTCACACAGAATATATAGCCAACTGTAACATTTTATTGTATCAATTAAAAACATTCTCTGGAAAACTCGTAACATGATGTATAAACACTAAAAATATATAGCAATACATTTACATATACAGTACTATTCACTCTTTGCTGTCCCTTACTGTGTCAAATGATTTGGTGGTCCAATTCCTCAGGAACACCTGTTAGCCTCACAAAAAACACCATCGTAATTGGCAGTTTATTGGCAGCCTGAGCAGGGAGGCCAATGACTGGCATGAGGAATGAATTGCCCTCAGAGTCCTGGAAAGCGTCCTTCTGCAACGTGGCTGAGGCAGACTGGCAGGAGCTGCCTGCATTAAACCTGTTCTGCCAATGAACATTCCTATTCAGGAAAAGCGATTAAGCAAATACGTAAATACAGCTCTGCTCCAGGAATCACACGAGCACAAGGTAAACGGCTGCTGACTTCAGTAAACTGCAGCACGTGTGTCCAGGTCCTATCACACCTCTTTTTTCTTCAATTTCAGTAAAGCCAAAGACATACTATATGAACAGAGAGCGGGAGGTGTTCTCAGAGGGCGCTCACCTTCTTTATATTCACACCTGTTCAGAAAAAAAAACTGCAGCCTGTTAGCTCCCACTGTCTGTGCCATTTTGCACAGCAAAACTAGAACTGTCACTGGCTCCTGACGCTGCATGCAGCTCCCACCGCTTCATCAATTCACTTTGTTTAACACAAAGATGGTGATAAGCTGATGAGACGGGATCCTCAGGATATTTATTTTAGGAGCCGTGGAAAGCAGAAGATGTTTTGCTGTTACCGCAGGCATTCTAATATAAATATTGCCAGGTACAATATTGGAGCATCTATGACTCAAGACCAGATTCTGCTGGTGGTTAATACTGTATTTGGAGAATAGTCTTAACTTAGTATTAAGTCACATTCAGCCCACGTTTTTAAAGCAATTAGGTTATTCAGCATTTAATTAGGAAATATTTTATAAGGTAAGCTATTTTCTTCCACATATGATGCTTCTCTCCATTTAGCATTTAGAGATAACGGTCCATGCTTTGAAGCATGTTTGTTTTATGATATACAAAATGTCCACTATGAAGCATAATTACCATATATGTAAAACTGGCTGCATAATAATGACTTATAATTAAGAAATAATTTTAATAACCAACTTAAGGGAAAATTCATTAGCCTCACTGTTTATTTTGGTAGTATCCTAGAGACAATGTTCCACTGGGATAAAAGTTAAATTAGTTGGGACTCCTTGAACTTCACAGACTTTACATTATGCACTTCAGAGCAGAACAAAGAATCCAACTAGCTTCAGTAATACAGGAATTAATAACTGTAGCAAATTCATAGGAAAGCAGATCAAATACCATTTTGAAATAATTCATATCGCACCAATGTTATTATTAAAATATTGAAGCAACTAGTTTTAAACTCTGTAATTTAGTAAATCATTTAATTCTCAAATGAAGGTTTTCCATCTCCCGCTGTACTTCCCAGTATCAGTATTTTAAGTAACACAGTTGTTAGAATTTGAAGCATTTAATCACAGTAAAGAAAATAAATTACATGACTCTTTCAACACTCAACACAAATAAAACTGAGTCACTTGCAACTTCTACTTCCCCTGAAATATTATTTTTAATGCCCTAACATGTACCAATATATTTATCTCGGTATTTATCAACGGCTTCTCTCTGCAGAATCTATGCACCGAGAATGATAGTGCCTCAGTATTCATGCCCATTTGGCCTACAAAAAACGAAAGGTCACCCAGAAAAACGGAGCATCCACCAAGAATTTTTTTGAAGCAGAAATGTTTACGTTTGAAGGAATATTCAACATGCCTCATTAGGGTCTGAACATCAACTCTGCCACTACTGCTAGAGCAAGCTGAGAATAGGCTTGAAATAATCCTTCAGCAGTTTGGTGACGGTACCACTGAATGTGATACTCAGCAACACAGAGACCTTCACTTCCAAGAGCATGTAGCCTGCCCCAGCTACCTGATAACTAGTTCCATCATGGAAGGACAGGGTGCAAGGCTGGCTACCCATCCTCTGCTGCAGGCTAACGCAGTTCTCCTCCATCAATACGAGGAACTGCCCCTGTTGCTCCTGTCGTCTGTGACTCTTATCTAACACCTATCATTAACGACTGAATCTACAAAGACTACTGGATAGAGCTAAACTAGGAAAAAGCCATAGAATGGATTTTCATTACCAATGAAAATGGAAAAAAATCTAGCACTAGAACAATTTAAACAAGATTGGACAACATGTACTTAGAGAACCATCCTGCCTGAGAAAGCACACAGGATAAACTTCTGAGGCTTTTCTGGCCTTTCATTCCTACAATCCCCAAACAGAAAGTAGTATACTACGATGACATTTAATAACAACCTAAGACCACAGTTTGCAGTTCTGATGATGGTATCAGAGGCAACAGGCTGGGCAAGTCACAATAAAAGGCAGTAACACCTGTAAAATTAAAACTTTTCCTGAAGTGGGAAAAATTTTTACTCAGAGTAAAAAAAAAAGGGGGGGGGGAGCAAAAACTACTCAAAATTTACACTAGGAAAAAATTAATCAAAATTTACACAGGAAAAAAAAAAAAAAAGACCCTTGAAGCAATTTCTTCAGTTGTTCTGAGACAACTGGCCTGTTCGGGTTTTTGTTTTGCTCCAAACTAGAAGCACTGAGGCATTCTAAAGAAAAGACAAGGTTGGCTGTACAGCATGTCTGACCTCCACATCTAACCCTTAGCCTACTGGGAAAAAGTAGCACATTCCAAACCGCCATTTATCACTTATTTTAACTGTCATAAATTACTTTCAGTGCTATAAAGCAACAGGTTATAATCTAGTAAAATATTAGAACTCCAGAAAGTTTATTCAGGCTTAGGTATCAATTTTAAACACCCTACCACCCCACCAAATTTGCTTATTATAAGAGCTGGTTTCAACAGCTGTAACTCATAAGTGAGGTGCCCTTGCTGCCGAGAAAAGCAAAGCAGCATTTGGTAGCAGAGTTTGATCCTACATGAACGATATCGTAAGGACTAACAATATATCAAAACAAAGCTTTCCATTGACCCTGCCTGCTCTTCTGGACCCAGCTATTTCATGCTGTTATTCTAGTTTTATTAACATATTTTCAAACATATGCTGAAGTACAAAAAGTCTGTATATATAAACTCCAGATTTAAATTCTACTTTTAGCTCTCCCTTTCCATACCCAGAGTAACTCCACTGGTTTTCCACTAAGTGATCCTGGAACTGCATAGTAACGATAGAGTGCTAATTCTGGATCTGTTCAACTAGCATACATTAGTCTAATGTTTTACAGCATATTATTAGTTTTGTTCACAAAATGCATTCATAATACCCTGAAGCAATTCTGCTTAGAATGGTAGTATATAGGTAAAATAGGAAAAAAGTGCAAGCATTCTTCTTCAATATGAGAAATGAAGGCATTTACAAATTTCAGGGAGCTATCCACTTACCACCCCTTCCATGCCCTGTTTCCTTCTCTCTCACGCACACCCACCCATGCTCACCACCCCAGACTTTATTAAAAAACCAAACATATTTTATATAGTCTTACCAATGGACACACACCCCCCCTTATATTTAAGGTAAAGAAACAGCCCATGGGAAAGTAAACACAAACATGTCTAGCAGGTGCACTTTCAGAGTAAGAAATTTTACAGGGGTCACATTTTAAAAGATGCTTTTCCAACTGTCTGCGTGAAGAGGCAGAACTGAGCTGGTCCTGTCAGTTGTCACTGCCACAGCTCAGAGTGTGCAAGCTCTAATTTGACCCTTCTGAAAAAAACTCTACAGTTAGAAACACATAAATGGAAGCATTTAGCACAATGGCTAACCTAATGTGTAGGTGTCAAGTGAAACAAAAAGATAAAGAAAATTTCTAAAGGGGTTTGTGTGTTCCAGATAAAAGCAAAGACCTTTAAAGACCCAGCATTTGAAGTGGGCTTCTCAGGACTAAAGCATGGACAAGAGTAAAACATGTCTTCATTTCCACTGACTCTTCACCTCCCACCCCACTCCTTCCGCCCCCTTTCCTCCAAGGGAACACAAAAAACTCTAGGAAATAGAAACATGACCTGTAAGTATTTAAAGAGCAGCCGACTGAGGAACAACGCCGTAAGGCATCTTCATGCATCTGTGATCCATCTCCAAGCACCCTGAAGTTGTACTTTATCACATTCATATTCTAACATGAAGTATCACAGCTTTGCAGATAGCTTTAGACAAATGCATTGGTTCAACTCAATTTTCTGAAACAGCATCTTTGCCAGCAATGCCACACCAATAACCAACTCTTACAGATGCATGAAGTTGGCCTACAAAAGACAAGACAGAATTTTGTGCAGTATCCATATAACTGTAGACTCCATACTGTAAACAAGTAAAAGACAAAAAAGTGTATAAAATTTCAGTTATATACCCTTTTGTCCGAGTCCTGACAGACACAGAAAAACTGTTGCAATGACAGAAGTTTGATATGACATTACCAGAATATCGTATGGGCACATCTCTTCAAGCAAGGACTAATATATGTTACACTGCAGACACACAGTGAGAAGCATGTTTAAGAAGTTAGTATAATCATTCCTAACCCATTTTTTTTTCCCCAAAATATTTTCAGTTCACCTTTTTGAATTACTTCCAATAAGATTCTTACTACTATTAACATGACTACCAGATGAAAGCACTGCACAGATGACATCTTTCAAAACCCTACACGGATTACTTGATGCAGTTCAGCAGTCAAAAAACATCTTCATGACCTTCCAGACAAATCCCCACTTCAAGCATTCATGCATGCTTGCCACAGGGATTTAAGCACAGCTTTGTTTACAAAATCCTCTTTGTTAAAGGCTAACACTGGTAAATCTAACATAAAAACTTCCTAGCTTTTCAGATATGAACAAGACCAAGAATTCTGTGAAAATTATATAGTCACAGAGCCTGAAAATTTTAGTAGCTAGGCCACCAATATCACAAAATAAATTAAATTTCAATGGCCTCCTGGGGTAGAGTAGGATTTAGTGACCCACCCAGGTTCCTCCTGTTTTCAATGAATCTTTAAACACATGGATCTGTGGGCAATGCATTAAAAGCGAAATTCATCAGATGCTAAAAGTTGTGATGACAAGCATCCTCTGTTCTGTCCCTCCACACTATAATTTTTCACCCATATAAAGTTCAATATATGGTAGTGTGTATTAACCAACTGGACAAGAAATTGCGAGTCATTGTTTTCACTCAGGTAAAGAAAAAAAGCTGTCACTTCCCTAGTATTTTCTTTACCTTTAAAATAACATGAAATGACAGGATTCAACAAGGAATCTTCTAAGAATATTAAATAGCTTCTACCCAATTAGCACAATGGTCTTTAAGGAAGGCAAAAGTTTATATTTAAAAAAAATTACATTGTTAAAGACTGTTTTTAAAATATTAAAATTTTAAAAATCTTACTAGTATCCTTTTCTGCTGAATGGATTACAGCAATAAGACATTTTTTTCTTCAACCGTTGTATAGGATGTACTTGCCTCCAGTGATTATACATTAAACACTTTCTACAGTAGATTTATGGCAGTGTAATCCACTAATGATCCCAACTGAGAACAGTCTCTGTGATCAATACAGTTTGAGGTATGGTACTAAGTAAGACAGTCTGTGTGAAAAGCTGAATATGTAATTTTCACCGAAAGGGTGAGGATATGCCCAATCCTACTTGTTTTGGGTTTTTTTTCCAGTTTTAATTTTCCATACATAACACCTGAAATGGATAAATAAGAGTAAACTCCCTTTCCTAAATTCACAAAGAAGGTGCATAAGATTAAAAGACTCTTGGAGGTGGGGGGAGTTGAATGGCAGACATACATATTCGATGTTACTATCTTTTCAACCATTATGGAAGTGTTACACAGGTCCTTCTCAATACCTGTTGAGCAGAGAACCAGTGGCAATTCAGAGTTACTTCTTAACTTGCTGTTTATTATCCTACCATTGTAACATCGGAATCAAGCTCTTTTGGGATAATCCTTGGTACGTTAGATTTGATGCATCAAGGAGCCACTTTTGATTGAATAAAAGGCACTGCTAACTGCTGGAAGCACACTGAACCATTCTTTCAGAAGGCATCTTCAGAAATCTATCGTAAGAGACAAACAGACCCTACAGGTTTTTGTAGAGGGTCTGAGATAAGGTCGGTAAGTCTCTGCATAATTAGCCATTATTTAGGCACACTTTAAGCAAACAATAAAGCCCTTCCCATGTCTCCTCTTGTCTTTACAACAAAAACATATAAACTGTCAATAAAATATATAAAATGCCTCCTTTAAGGCATATTTGCCTTGTTAGGTGAACAAATTATTTAATGTTCTGAAACAGTGCAGCAAAAAGGCTAGGTCTGAAAATGAACCTATTATATCACAATCTCAGGCAACCACTGAAGTTCTGATGAACTCTGATGAATCTTATGGATTGCATTTTTTCCTTTTTCAACCTTTCCTGATTGCTCTAATAATAGTAAATAATTTCTGCAGGAATGACACACACTGCAGTAGTATTCAGAGACATAAACCTTTTGTCAATTCCCAGATAAATCGTGAATCTGTAATTCTCAGTCTGTTCTTACGTGTTGACTAACGCCATTTTCTCCAGAAGCTGCTGTACCAGAATGTCAACAATTCGGGGGGGGTTTATTCCAAAGTTCACAGCTCTTCATTACGGCAGATTTTTTTTTCTTCCACTGAAGCTGAAGCAGCCTTCAAATATTATACCTCTGGCTAGCACAAGATGAACATTGGGACACAATTTTCTCTTTTACGGAGGAAAGTATCAGTTTGATCAGTCAGCGAACATAAGCTACAATAGATAATACATTCCATACTCTTACCTGAAACACTGGTGTTTCTCTAGCTTTTTATTCTGGAACATCATCAGTAATTCCAGATGTGACCATTTATGACAACTGTATCTATTCCACTTAAAAGGCTGCTATTCTATGAACGAAGTTATGAAATTATGATTCTGTTCCTGCGACATCCAAATTAGTCAGGTGACATATTGTTTAACCTCTTCAATTAACATTGTTTTCTGCTGACTTAAAGGTACAGAATCTAGTGGCTATGGTGGGAATGGGTCGCCCTAGACTGCTGACAAAAAAAAGTCCAGCTGGCATAGCAATGAGCAACCCTACTCATTGTACTGCAAACACTAGACAAAGTTTCCAACGCCCCCTTGTGAAAGGAAATGGGTTACCTAGAAATTATCACCACCGTGGCATGTATCATAAGGGTCAACACAAGTATCTGTCTTTTAGCCCGTGTCTCTCAGTTCTCCCGCTCAGCACTTCTGGTTCTTTCTTGTCTTTGGGCCCTCAGGCAACCCCGCACAGTGGGAAGAGACTATCCACCGTCAGGGGTGCAACTTCAGCATCCTCCTCTTTGCCCTGCTGAGCAGCTGCGTAACAAAGAGGGAAGAAGACAGCACTGAGCACTGCTCCACTGCTCTTTTTCCTGCATCTGTTCTGCTTTTAGTATACCCAAAGAAACCCAGTCTTTTCCTCCTCTCTGAAACTCCAGACTTGATAACAAGTAGGTGTTTGGGTTTTATTCCATTTCAAAGCAGTGGTGTTCCTCATGCCACTTCCCTGCACTTAGGGTTGCAAGCAACACAGGGAAGATCTAAGCAATCACTCCTCTTTTTTCTTACAGCTGCCAAGGCATGCAAAGAAGCAGCTGCAAGTGAAAAGGGGAGAAGCAACTACAGAGCATACAGTAGACCACAAGCAACCCACTAAGCAAAATTTGAGAGGAAATTAAGTAAAGACTAAGCATTAGAATTGACTACTTATTATTTCAGTAACTGTAAATTAGCAATCTAATGTTATTACAGTTAAATGTTACTATAGAAGGTTATCTCCTCTGCAATGTGATTTTAAGGGTACAAGAGCCATACAAGATCTCTTAGGGAACGGACAAAAAGGTGAAGTGAAATTAATGTCATTGGGGGACCTTCACCCAAACAAGGCAATTCACAGTTCAGATTTAAATGAAAATTATCAGGGTAAAACAGACAAGTAACTATTTTTTGCCATAGAAATCTTGATGAGTAGTTGTCAGATCTTGTTCCCCTTCCATTTTAACCTACTGGTGGAAATCAGAAATGAACATGATTTTATTTCAGGCTGATGGGTAGAAAGTGTAATGAATATAAACCTCATAGTTTCTCCTTTGTAAAAGGGGCACAGCAGTGTAGCCTGTATCAAGTGCCTCTGACATCACCAGCAAAAGAACTCTATTCAGCTTAAAGGAAGCAACATCAGGCTCATTGCTAATCAATTCCTTTTACAGGGACGTAAGCAGACTTTAAACACATCAAGGACCCTTGGTGTTATCGTAGGAATGAAAATGTGGCAGAAGTAAAAGTACGTATCTGTGACCATGCTCTTCCTTCACATATACTGATGCAAATCAAGAAAGTCAGTAGAGCTACTCAGCCTAAACGTGATGACAAAGAAGCCATCTGTCAGAATACAAAACTGAAAAAAAAAAAGACTATTCTTTAGAAACTTGAAGAAATCTTAAAGATTTCAAGTTAGTTGTTTTGTTTTAATCCAGGGGCTTGTAATACTCCTTAAGCTACTCTTCAAATCAAAAAAGTGTCCTTGTTTCTTCCTAAAGGTTGCAGAGAATGTAATATAGCTCTTCTTGAGAGACAACAAAAAGAGAACACACACTCACATAGTCTGCAGGGACCAGAACCATTAACAAAGGTGACACTTTAAACCATGTGCGATTATCTCTTTACATATTAAACTCATATGCTCAGCTGACAGAACGTCATGCATTAGCAAGAGGCTTTTTTACTGTGATGTTTGTAACACGGTGTTCATCCATATTATCAACAAATCTGCAAAACGCAAGCTTTACTACTCCAGCTGCCTTTTGCATGCACAGCATGAGCAGTCATTGTCACAAGAAAGTATTGAGCTGGCACCAGGCACACAACCACGTAGCCAACACTGACATACACCGAGTTTAAATAGTGCCATACCATTCCCAACACTGTAGCGCCAGTATCAAAGGCATGGACATAATTGAAATGCCATAGTCTATGTCTCCAAAGCTTCTGAATACCTCTATATAAAATTACAGTTATGTTGACAAGCCACCTGTTAGGCTGAAGAAAAACTGCGTAACATTGTGCCCTTGTGAGGCCACCTTCTACTGCATGTCCTCATGACATTTTTCCTTTTCCCCAGCACACCAGCCCTGGTGTGCGGAACGCCATGGCTGTGTGTTTGGGGCAGGATAGGCTCAGGCGATGCCTGCTGGAACCCTGCGATGGCCCCGGCTCCAGAGGCACGCTCCCTGGGAAGGCACAGGACCCACCAACCCTTCGAGCAGCACCGCGTGCTCTCCCACAGGCACCAAATCTCACATTTGCTGCAATGGGCCAAAATGATGGGGGCAGAAAGAGAAGAGGCTCCTTACTGTAATGGGAGCTCTATGGGAAAAGGAGCTTCTCAAAAAATTCACAGGCCATATATCACATTACTGAGTTGCTCAGACAAAACTATTTGATGATCCATCTCTATGACTAAGGATTTTCATTTTTAACTTTTCAGATTCTCATCTGTCAAAGACTCTCTCACCTATAGTCAGGGTGTGTATCTGTTGAAAATAGCAGGTTTTAATGTTCTGTACTTGCTTTTCAGTATGCTCAAATACCACTGTAGCCTTGCTCTCCTGGAAGACTGGGATTGTGAAAAGTGATCTGGGACACAGTATGAGATGACAACTATAGTGCATAACAGGAGACAATGTCAAGGAAATTCCTTTATTTTTTTAACTCATTGGCTTTTCAAAGTTTTAATAGCAATGTTGTACAGCATTAAAAAAAATCCATACGTTGATAATGCGTGCTTTCTAAATCTTTCGATACTTAGATTAGGCTGTCACCTTACTTCTTCCTTTTTACAAAGGTAATTTATAGAGTTTCTGACACAGCCATCTTGGCCACCGTACTAAGCATTCTAGCTCCCCTTCTCTGCAGTTTAAGAAGAGAATATAAGAATTACAAACCTTATCATTTTGCCCACAAATAAACTTCAGCACCAGTTTGGAGAAATCCTTTTTAAGTGCTGCAGGGCAGTTTAATTCTACAGCAACCCAGACTTTTGCTTCCATACGAAGACTGACAGCTAAGCTAACAATTGTAGTAGTAGCTTTTTTGCAGTGTGGACACCTGTTCACTACAAACTGAAGACAGGCTACTCATTTCACATAAACCACCAGCTGTTAGATAGTACCAGGATTCAGTGACTACTGACCTGGGATAGATTTGAACTGCTGACCCAGGAGTGGAAGACTGTATATCCAGTTACGAATCCACACTTAAAAAACTTAACTTGCACTTTTTAATTGCATTCTAATCTCAAAGATCTCTGTTTTAACAAATGGCCCTCATTTCAATGAAATGCAGACATATCTAGGAAATTTTTTCGTGTCAAATTGTGGATTTAATTGCACACACACTTGATTGCATTATACTGTAAGAGGGTATCGGTAAGTAGCTATTATCTCGACTTCCTAGCTGTCTCTCACTGTACATGTAATAAGAATGTACAGGTCTTAAAAACTCTGTGCCTAGAACAGAATGGGTTTACAATTTCTTTGCAGCATGTCAGCTACACTACAGAAGACGGTATCTAAGCACAACTGAGGTACGTTCAGCATTTCCAAGCAGCTGGAGGACACGGGGTCTGATAATAAGTATTAGTTACCATTAAATATGCAGAACCAAAAAAGACTACTACTCTTAAGAGCTAGGAACAAGTTGACCTGGAGAGCAGAGAAACAGCCTGAGGGACATAACAGAGAATGGAAGAGATGGTAACGTTTAAGTCCTGGAGTGGTACTGTTCTCACTGTCTCTGCAGTAAAAGAAACACAGCAGCTGCACCGTGTAGGATGCCTCTGTTTACTGGAGAAGGAGGGAGAAGAGGAAAACCAGATGAGGATAGAGGGAAATACAAGCAGCTTTGCACTAGTGGTGAAGACCTAAATATTGAGGGTATCTTTATTTATTTATGACTGAAGTCGCATAGAGGCACAGCACAGATCACTGTCTGTACTCAGCTTGCTAGATTTTAAGCTAGCTTGGCCATCTTCTGTGCAGGCTAGATATAACCTAAGCCTTATGCAAAATGTTCTGGTTGCAGTCTAACTTAGGTAGTTCCACTGCCAGAACAGAACAAAGGTAAAGACAGGAGACTTCAAGTCTGATTTTGAGTCCATAAGAATGGAGAAGTGAAAACACTTTTGTAAACACAGACCCTATTCAGGAGTAAGAAAACTACAGACAGAATCTTAGACTGTAGAATTATAGGTTTAGTGAACTTAGGGTCTTTGCAAGTAAAATGTTTCTGACTAGGTGCCAAGTGTTAAAAGTGGGAAACTTCTGAACAGACAGGGCATTGAAGTACTACAGAAGCTGACTGACAATGAATGTGGCCAGGTAGGCCTGAGAACAATCTACAAGAAAAAAAAGCAGAAGAGAAGCTATAAGCAGCAGAGACACTTCTTCTCATACCTAGCTCAAAAACATAGCACTATAGCAGCTACTAGGAAGACAATTAACTCTACCCCAGCTGAAACCAGGACAGACTGTTATGAGGAAAAGCTATAAAACTAAAGAACACAAAATAGAACCCAAAGGAAAAAGAAAAACCAACACAGACCTTCTGCATGCAGAGAGCAACTCATGCACCCCAGTGTTTGAGGAATAAGCCAAATTCACTTGTTATAAAAATTTATTTTATATGCTACATAATGCACAATATATTATGCACAGAAAAAAGTAGTAGTATTGAATTTGGGTATTTGGGGGATCAAAAAGTACTACCAGAACTACTTCATGACTTCTTACTGAAAACACCAAAATAGCAGCAACTCAGATCTGAGTAGATTTGGAATTTTGACTGAGACGCACACCTGCAAAAGGAAGTTACGGGATTGCTTAGAGGGAAAGTTTTCAGTTAGCTATTAACCACAAAGCAATGAATTAGTCTGTGAAAAAAATGAAGGCTCTCCCGCCTTGATTCTTTAAACATCCTTTACATTTACAGCACCCTGTGAATGCTAATGACTACCCTAAATCACATTTTATACTTTGATCGAAAAAAATCCCAGTATTAATATGTATTCTGTCCCATTTAAACGTAACTCCAAAGCCTGCTCTATACCTTCAGTCAGGTATTGTGGGATAAACTTGTATATTCACTGTGTGAAATCACCAGCTTTTCTGTAAAGCACAGATTAAAGTTTGCTAGATATTGGATAGCGGACTGGGTCTAACCTATCTGCATAAAACTTGCATCACAAGACTATGCACAAATCACGTTCACACACTCATTACACTGTCATTCTGACTTGTGCTGGCTTCACTGGAGTAAAAATAGTACTAATTTGTTCTTGTCACAGCCACAAACATGTGAAGTGAAAACCAGCCAGACCAGCTAGTAAACTCACTGAATTATATAAGTATCTTTAAATGGTTATATCAGAAAGAAGAGGTAGATTATAATTCAAAAGCAAGCTTGCAAGTTTATTAAGAGATGAAAATACGCTGACTAATTCAAAAGCACATAAACACGTATAGACATGCAAATATACATATGCATACATACATCTATTTTTATGCTTCAAAGCACCCAACATCACACATTGTCTGCAGCCTATTTTTCCTGCAAAATGCACTGCCGCCTTGCAGAGTCTGGCAAGTAGACTACAGAAAAAAAGGCTTTATAAGTTTCTCAAGGCAATCAAAGAAAGCTTAATCCACGCAGCTCCTTTCCGATAGGAAAATTCACACTGGGAAATGACAACTTGCATCATGCTGAGGCAATTTACAGGTGTCAAGAGACTGTATTAGCTCCCCAATGAGTATAATAAGTTAAACTGCAATTCAGTCTTAACTATCAGCCAACTGCTGTAAAGGGAATAAAGGGACAAACCAAGTAAAAATGAAACTGCACCCAACAGTGGAGTTGCAGGATCAGAATCAGCAGCATACAGTGCACTAGAACTGAGAGCGTGCAGCCAGCTCTCGCTCCAGGTCCTAAGCGAGTCGTGTCAGGGACTGACTGTGCGACTGGGAGACTCACAGTCAGTGGCAGAATTTGTGCTGTCACCCACACATTGACAGCACTTCTACTTACATGTTAAACAATTCCCTCTTCCTCTACACAGCCACCAAAGCATACTTTACACAAGGTGGTAAGATACAGTCTTACAACACATTGCTAACACTGGTGTTGCAAGCTCCCATACCACTTTGCTCCGGGGTTAACCCTACAAACTATGAATATTTGTTGGAAAGCTACATTCCTAGAACATGATGATAGGCACACATATGATACAGGGAATTAAAGATGATCTAATCAACCCTGGGAAGATGACTCAAAATCTTGAGCTTCTTTTTCCTCCCACCGTATGTTTCTATCAGTCAAGAGCTTAAACAAAATCAACATGAAGTCATGCATCTCAAATACAAGTTCATAAACAAATGGTATTTAGATTTTTTCTTTAAAATTGTGCTTATAATGTATTATTTACTCTTTGCATATTCATCAATACTGTATGACTAATAGGCTAATAACCTCTTTTAATGTCTATTACTGAAATCAAACTTTGCTATAAAGATATTAAGATGAATACACCACATTTGATTATATAGTGTGCATGCATGTGTAAAACCAAATATTGTTAATGGCATGATTCAGCAAAGTTTTTAAATTACTATACTTAAATCTTCAAGGAGTCAGGCTCTCAAGACAAACAAAAAAAAACCTACATGCAATCTGAACCGTTATGGGAATTTTCTTTCTGTACCACATTTATACCAAACACTACACAACAGCCAAACAATACATCATTTAGAAAACTCTAGGTTCATTCAGGTGAGAGTGAAACTCATTCGGCTTACACTGTTGCTTCAGGTTTAACCGCAAGGCCAGCCACCACCTGTATGTTCCTTTAAGTCTGAACCTTGTCTATCGGTGCAAGCTTGCCACATTTCCTATAATTAGGAGAAGAGTGGCAGTTTGTTAACCCAATGTCAACTTACACACTGGGCCAGTAGTCAAGCAAAAGGAGACATGTGACCTTTCCATTGACCTGAATGACTAGGTGATGACCTCTGTGGTCCAGCCTGTAAAGGAAAGGGAGCACTTTAAAATGGTCATTATGATGAATGGTTTTCCCAGGCTAGGCCAAATGAGTAATTGCTCAAACGAAAAAACCCTCAGGCCCCAAATAGTTAGCTTTATTACCTGCAGATATCAGATATCTTTTCAATTTATAATTCTTTTTGCTGTAACTGGGAATTACATGGAAACTTTTTTGATTTGTACTGTAGGAATTCAAATTAAGCATCTCATCATAAAAGTGTACACACATTCCAGCTGCAAAGCAAAGATGTCTTTCGTAACTCCCTGTTACACTGAAATTTGGGTCCCAGCTAGTGAGCTTTGCTTGTAGCATCCCAGTATCACTTGCAAAAACTTGATTTCCAAGGAAGATGTTTCAGAAGAAGAGATAATTAACCAGATGAAATTGTTAGAAAATTAAGCATGCTTTTTCAAGCTCTTCTTGAGTGAGATAATTGTCTCTTATTGTTTTGAGCGCATTAGCAATCTGCTCTGTCAGCCCCCAAACATTTGCCATGCCAAAAATTGAACAATTCAGCATTATGAATTACCAACCTCTACTCTTAACACAACACAGGCAAAGTTTATACGTATTTGTTGCTCACCAGTTCACAACATGACAACTGTCAGTAACTTCTTGACAGGGCATTGCTAATGTTTACGGTAAGTGAAATGTTGCTGCCAAGACCACCCTATTCACTTTCATAACCTCTCTAATCTGCAAAGGGATGGCAAACTTAAAGAGATAAAGCCCTGAATATTCTAGTAACACACTGACTTTTCCTCATCACCAAAAGTTAACATATAATCAACAGATAACTGTGCATTTAACTGTAGAATTCATATTGTGTGTGTTGGTGAACACTTATTTTGTTGGTGGACACTCAGTTCTGAGATTTGAAATCACTGGGCACTAAATTTGCATGGGGGGCTGTACTTCACATCTGCTGTATTTCGGTGCAACTGATTTCAGAATCAGGCCTGATAAATTTTTGTTCACAACTACTTCTTAAACGTCTTTTTCAGCATAGAGGGTAAGCAGAGCACCTGTTAGCCTTAAGGGAGCTCTAGGTTACAGGATGATTGCACACTAAAAGGTTGCATGGCCTAGGACAAGGTCAGAGTCTCTGCCGTTTATAGAACACTGTAACTGTCGTCAGAAAGCATATCCTGTAACAAGAGTCCCAAAGCCTACCTAATGACCATATGCAAATGTCTCCAAAATACCTTTCCATTGTTAGCAGGTCATCAGAAGAAATATATCTCCGGAGAACCAAAAAAAGTCAAAATCTGTTAGAATTCCAGAAGTACTGGGCAGAAAATCTCCAGAACTGCTGGAGAAATTACTATGATTGGGCACCTGCTATTC
>VYZV01030842.1:0-17478 GCA_013401275.1 Pandion haliaetus | reverse complement strand
TAAAAAGTCAGAGAAGCCAACAGTAATACCCTTCTGCCTATATCCGTGGAGGTAACAGTTCCGAGTTTGCAATTCCACAACTTACCATTAATTTAAAAAAGGTTACCTGGAAAGTTTAATGGAGAATCCATACACTGCGAAAGTGAGAACACAGAATCATGAAATACTGCATTCAGCCCAAGAGTTCAGTATTTCATTTCGTGTGAGGTCAGTGATTAAGTTCTTGCAGAAAAATGCTAAGCAGTCTACAAAAGTAAAGGTCAACTGACCACTCAGACCTGGTTGGGACAAAGGTTTACTATGATATATAGTATATAAAGTAGTTTATCCATTTTCTTTTTTAGTTTTATTTAATCTTGAATGGTACTTACAGGTAATGTAAGGAGATATATCTTACAGTCTTCTAACTACAAGCATCAAATAACAAAAGAAGTCCTTGTATGTATTTCCTTGTTTGGGAAAGGAAAATGACATTTAGAAATCTGAACCCTTGAAATGCTAATGCACTTGTAGTGTCTTTATGCATAATCACTCAAACTGAACAAGAAAATATTAAAGTGCAAATGTTTACTTGCTCTTACATGCACGTAAAATAGCCATTTCTTTCCTTTTAGAAAGATTTACTCATTATATGGGTTTTTTTCCTAAAAATCAGCTTTTTATCTCTGGACTATCTTCAGGAAATCTTTGCTTAAAAGGTTCCCTTTCAAGATTGCTGCCCTTATCAACTGCTCTCTCTTCTCTATCTTGTCGACCTTTATAAAAGTTTAATCTCCTGACATTTTCTGCTTCTTTTCTGCATCTGTAGTTCCAAACCTGTCTATATGAATTGGCTCATATACTGGATTAAAACTGCTCTATAAAAACTGGCTTCAGAGTGAAAAAGAATGTCAGAATTGGGTTCAACTGCTATGAGTCATTACTCAGTACTATTCTTTCAATCACCTGGTTCCTTATTTTTGGTGGATTGAGTTCCTACTCCCTGTTCCAAAGTGCTGAAAGCTTCTAAAATTCTCTCCTGCACAAAAAGGCCACAGCAGAAGGACTAGGAGGTAGTAGAAAATACATCTTGCTCTGCTTTCCCTAGCACCATAAACTAGTCTTCATTTTTCTTAAAACACTGAATTATATGATGTTTTATTCCTCATTCCCCTCTTAACTTTTCCCTGTGAAGCATCTATTGTTCATTTTGTGAATAGGCTCAGTTGTATCAGTAGGACAGCAGATATATTTAACTATTACCACGAAGGATAAACACTAGCAGAGTATGGCTATAAATCTGTACTTCTCTGTGCCACATCCTTCCGTCCCACCCCCCACCATGTTTTAGGCATAAAGCGTTCAAGAACTGCTGACATGCAGACACTATTAAGAGCTTGCAACCGCCTAAGCTGGCATCTGGCTGAAAGCGCTCTCCCACCCTTTACATTTTTACTTTTAGAGTAATAGAAATAACATCTCAAATGGAACTTCTCCAAGTTCTGAGATACTTCTGTCCTCTCAAGAGCGTTCTCAGTCATGTCCATCCAAATTGTTGCAGCTCTGTAAGTTCATATAAACCTTAAGAAAGGAACGTTTGTTTAATCACACAAGTGGCACTCACCATCGTTCTCTGTATCCCTGCCAATAACTGAGATCTCAGTTTTAATTTAGTACATAATTGTTTCAAACTCACTTCCATTAGACAGCTCGAATAATGCTGAATGTGTTAGGCCTGGAGGGATCCCATGATCTGGAGCCAACACAATATCCAGTTCTATGTTCACACAGTCATTTGACATGTTCCTTTTGTTTAAAAAAATAGCATTACCTTATATTTTTTCTTGCTAAGTAAATTCCAGAAAAATTGAGATCATTCTTATTATTATAGCAATCCGTACCCTATGTACTCCTTTCACAGACATAAATGAGCAATCCAAAGCCCTAATCAGAAAATAAGCCTCTTCAAAGTAAAAATAAAGCCTAAGTAATATAAAACTTTATTGCAGACCAGGCTCAGCCATACCTCTTGAAAGGTTTCAATCTATCTATTAGTGATTTGTTTTAAATGTCAGCTGGGCATGAGACCCATGCATATTGGTAAGGTATTTGTTTGAGAAAATATGTTGGTACCATTTTAATAGCCTTCAGTAGACAGGTATCATTGACAGTATTCCACATGAAACTTCAGTTGCTGGATGATAGAGATATGCGGCACTTAATCATGAGCTTTATCAATCCATTCAAATTCAACATGTTTACCGACAGACAGAAGTCACAGTTGCTGGGCACACAGACTCCAACCACGGAATAAGATTTTAAAAGCTTCTGAAACTGCCATAATCATTGCTATGGGTTTGGTCCCGATTTCTACATTTTCACTAGAAATACTGGACATAAAGTGCATGTCTCATAGCACTTTAAAAATTCAATCTATTATTAAAGAGCTGAAGTCTGATTTAACTTATTTTACTACTTCCATCAGGTATATATTTTGTCTATGAAAAGAACAACCAAGTAGTACAGGAGAAAAAAAGACTTTCTCTTCCTTCCTGTCTCCTATTCCTCCCTCTCCAAAGCCCTGGAGATTGAACATGTTCCTTAATTGGTTTCAGCCTGCTATATCAATCTTTTCAAATCACAGTGCACCAACCAGGAGTTAAATTCAAACTTAGGTGCAACAGTGATGAAATACAAGATCTGACAGCACTAGATTATTTACTCTTTTTTAATCCTTTTCTGACTGGGGGGGGGCAGGGAGAAGAATTCTGCAAAATACAACAAAAGATGTCCCTTTGTTAAAAAAGCAAAGTCTAACAAAAAGAACACAACAGGGTTGAAGCTTTTATTTTGAGCTCCCTAGGACAACTACCATCTTCTTGTGCCATGTTCACACTGTGCCTGACATAATGCTGCTGGCCTATGACTAGAGTTTCTAGGCACTTCTACAGTACAGAAAAAATTATTACAACTATTACTGATAATCCACAACCACCTGGATGGTGACTTTTTAACATTTTGAGAAAGCTCATGTGCCTGAATGTTCATTGAATATCTAATGCATATCCCTGAATGCAGTGCCTCCTCAGCTTGGATGTAAGAGTTATTAAAGTTGACCATAATTCTTAATTAAAACATAATACAGAAACATGTATGCATGCACAAATTGGTGCAGAAGGGAGGGGGAAAAAAAAGAATCAAAGAGAGTGAAATTGTTTCTTGGGAATGACTGTTGGCATAATTTTAAAATATACTTTATTTATATTAAGTTCCAGGCTGTGCTAAAGGGCTTCAGTAGCATATATTTTATTCCCTGTTGGTAACAAATGTGTTTCACTTGGCACCACTGCTATATCAATTGCCACAGCCTCCATCCGTCCATCACTAGCTAATTTTCAAAACCTGAAAGATTTTCTTTAAAATACAGCTGTAACTCATTAGCTTCCTTTTGCCAATCTAGTTGCAATGTACTTCTTCAGTGTTGTCATCCCCCCTTATTCACTGAATGATAGGACCATTTTCATGCCTTGGTTTTGACTTTAAAATCAGTAAAATTAAAGAGTGTCACAAGTATGGTCAGTGTAACTCTGTTATCCTCTCTGTTTCTGGCTCTCAATTAAATTATTAAGCTCTATTTTACCAATATGTTTGTCCTCATTAATTTATTTGGGTTGTGTGTACCACAGCAGGCACACAAGTGGCTATCTATCTAATCAGAGCAGAAACTGTAGGGGACAGGGGAGAGGAAATTGGTACAGTCATCTTCCCCATCCAGTAATCCCTTCTCAACATACATCTGACAACAGACTGCACGGATTTATTATTAGCTCACCACTTGGCCCTAAGAGTTACCAACCTTATGTTGATTAAGGAGTACGTACTGTGTACCATCTACTAGGGAGCCCATCTAGGCAGCGACAAACATCAAAGATTCAGTTTACTGAGCCTGTTCTACCTCTGCAGGGAAAACCTTTCGGTCTGAAGGAACCCTGAAAACAGGGAGCATAAAGCCCCAGCTGCGCAGGAGACTCCCCTGGTAGAGCACTGCCCTCGGCTACATCCACATTTCACAAATAGAGACCACAGTAACTGCTTCTGCAGGATTACAAAAAAAGCAATGTTTTCTCTGCCTGATGTATCAGCCACCACACTAGAAGAGGGGAATGGTTACAAACTGTGGCTTCCTGAGATGTAGACCACTGCTCACAGACCATAAAATGTTCAGAATTTGGGTCTGTATAGAAAGACCAAGACTCCTGAGACCTGAGGAATCTTTAGTCCAGAGAAGTAAGCATAGACTTCTTTGCCCTCTTCTTGAATTCATTTAGAAATTATAGCCAGACACAAGAAATAGTGCCATTACAATGTTTACAGTCTCCACAAAATATCCACGAAATGCTGGGAGCTTTGGTAACATCTATGACATACATATAATGCCATGGAATCATATAAAGGCTTAACGGGCACTCGTGTAGAGCTACAAACATGATTCACCCATTGTGAATTAAACCACAACAAATTATATACAATTAAATAATCTCCAAAGCTCTTGTTAATAAAGCTTTTTAGTCTCTACCACCACGTAGTTTTTCTCATTCTCTTTTTCCATGAAGACATAAAACTGTACAGATGTAGACAGAGGACATGCAGGGCTACAGTGTGATGTGGCTCAGGAAAGCTGGCCGAGGTCCTACTATGTTGTAACCTTTTAGTTTATCGACACCAAGAAGCAGGAATGAGCAGTGGAAAGTTCACCACCCTGCCTGGGGATGTTCCTACCTGGCAGGTTCCTGGTCTATAAAGGTTGTTTACCCTACTGGAGTAAGAAGAGATCAGGGCAAAAATAAACACTTCTTGTATCTTCCAAAACCTGACCAGCTACACATTGCCTCTTGCTTGGCATCTACAGAAAAGCAAAAATGAAGTCCATAAAACAGAGCTTTTTCAGAAACATGCTGCCACCTGAGCACATTTTGCACTGAAGATTTGTTTACAAAGTGCAGCTTAAACAGAAGCTGAGTGATCCTCAAAGTGACATTAATATTTCTTAAAGTTTTGTGCAGAGCATTTGGAATGTCAGAAACAGTTTTGAGGAAATACCACAAATAAACAAGAATAATAAAACGGTGAGTGCCTGCAAGTTGGTGTTTTCACTCTTGTCAGTTCATGCATGAGGGACTATAAGATCACGTAACTTGCTTAAGGTGAAACACTTCTCTTGAGTTATGAATACTTCTGTCATTTGTGAAACAGTAAAGCTAAGGGTAATACAGTGCCAAAACCACTTACTTCAGATCTACAATAACAAAAACTCTCTCTACTCTGACACAAAACACTCTTCCTTCCCCCTCTACGACTCACCCATAAAAATGGGTGTACACTAAAAATACCAAAAAAACTACCTAAGACAAACAACTTTATTCCCTACTGCATGTTTCCTTCCAGTTTTTCAGAAGATAATTTCTAAGTGAAATACGTAGAATGGAGCGCAAGGGCCCAAGGAGTTGGCAGTGGGGGGCTGCAGGAGTGGCCTCTGTGGGAAGAGGCCAGGGGCTGCCCCGCGCCTGACGCAGCTGGGTCGAGCGAACACCAGCAGACCCACAACAGGGCACAGCTGAGCTCCCCAGCCAAGCTGGTGACACCTCCGAAAAAGCTGCCTCAGAAAATGCCACGCAGGCAGAGGAGGATAAAAGAGTGAAAAACAGCAGGGGCAACTCCAAGGCCCAAGTAAAAGGAGGAGGGGGTGCTCCAGGCGTCAGAGCAGATATCCACACTGTGGCCCATGGAGGACCCCATGCCAGAGCAGGTGGGTATTTCCTGAAGGAACGATGGCCTGCGGAGAGGACCTGTGCTGGAACAGGACAAAAGTGTGAGAGAAGGAGCAGGAGAGGGGAACTGCTATGTACGGACTGTACCCCCTCCCAAATCCCACCTGTGCTACCTGGGGCAGGTAGAGGAGCGTGGAGTAAAGGAACGAAGCTGAATTGGGGGGGGAGGGCGGGGCAGAAGGGGAAGGCTAATATTTATTTGTTTCTTACTACCCAAATCAATTTTAATTGGCAGCAAGTTAATTTTCCCTAAGTCAAGGGTTTTGCTCACAACAGTAATTTATAAGTAATCTTCCTGCCTTTATCTTGACCCACAAGTTTTCTCATTTCTGTTTTTTTCCTATTTTTCCCATCCCACTGAGGAGTGAGAGAGAAAGAGGCTAGGTAGGCATTTCGCTGCTAGCTAAGGCTAACCCAGCACAATCAGTAACACAACTTCTATGAGTTTCCTTGAGATTATTCAATCACTTGATACATTTGACAGAATATTAATTTTTCATCCCACATTTTCCATTTTCTTATGTCATTCTTAGTCATATGCTCTATTGGTTACCTTACATTTGTCCATTAAGCAGCTGTTAGTCTTCTCTGCATCATGTATTTGTCAGCTAATACTAAATCACCATGTCGAACACGTCATATTTACAACATGTTCTTTTTACTTCAGAGTAAAACTTTCTCTCAACACTTAAATTGTTCTTCTTTCACTTCTCATTTACCTGCTAGCACCAGAAGTTGCCTAGTATACATCTGTAATATGTTTAGCGAACAGACATTTTGCCTTCCCTGGTAATTGCCTAGGGCAGCAAGAGCCACTCTCCACGAGGGTGTTTTGGGAGGAAGGTGGGGTGGGTCATTTTAATTGCTTCCACTCTTCATGGACCATACGGTATCAGGACTTCATAACACGTTTCCTTCTCATTATCACTAGCTATTTTTAGTATTTTCTGCATCTCTCTTCCAGAAATATCTCCTCTTCTAGATTTCCCGCCTCACTTCTCCAAACAGCCTGAAACTCCAATGTTTTAGGATTCTCACCTTTTATTTTTATTATACCTTTATTTTAGGATTCTCTCAATTGCCCCAAGTCAAGATGGATAAGCTCATATTCCCTCAGATTGCTCACTGATTCTCTGATATATTCTTATGCAGGAACAGAAACTTAGTGCTTAAACACAAAATCATCACTTAATTTAACTTACCATTACTTATTATTAGTTTATCTTGTTCATATTAATGTGGTAAAGATAAAATGCATATACAGACACACACATTAATCTAGATCTATAAATAGTAAACATGTAAGACTAAGCAGTAGTTTAACTCCACTCACTGAATAGTGAAAGATACAAATACGATTACCTCATTTAATACCAACTTAATTTGTTTTATCCTGAAGCAAAAACAAACGTGTTCATATTTTAAAGTCAAGACCAAGCAAAATATGTTTCATAGGACTGAGACAACAGTTCATAATTTTACAGAGAAAGAATGCAGGGAGGAGGAAATTAAACAAGCATTCTTGCATATATTTCCTCATGTTATTTTCATTATGGAGAAGTAAAATTACATTTACTCCCTTGACAGCAAAGGTCAAACAATCTGATAAAATGTAGTTAATGCACTGAGAATGACTGATGCCTAAATGAAAAATTCATGTTATTTTATGTAGCAAATAGTGTTCTCTCTCCTTTATTTTCTCCATATCTCTAATATATTTATGCTTAATATAACAAAAGGGTCTACAACCAAACTACAGGACAGAGGAGCCTTCTGAATTATGTACTCACATACCTAATAAAGAATTAGCCATCCATGACATTTTCATAATGTTAACATACCTCCTTTTTTAAGTACTTGAAATACCTAGTTCAACCACAGTATTGATTTTTAGCCTAATCCTTATCCTCTGTGAGTACTCACACACCTATTTTATAAATTTCATGATTCTCTGAAAGAAACAGCACTAGATATTACCGGTAACCATAGGTACAACAAGACAAACGCACCCATTGAACTCGTAACATCTTACAGAATCTGATTTAAAAGCCCTTGGAATCAATCCTGAACATGGCTTTTTAGCCCTCAGAAACCAAAGAACTGGTCACTCATTACAGGTAAGTGCGTGCTATCAGATGTCTTCAATATCCCCATGTGTAAAAAAAAACCCCAAAAACAACAGTCTTCCGAAGAGCATACAATTCATGTAGTAGTGTTCAGTAGAGTTATGCTCTTCTGCTACAGAAGCATTTTACAGAGTTGCAGAACAGCTGTCAGTGTTTACTGCACATGAAGTTACTGAGATGTTCTAGAAAAACATTAAAAAATGCTCCCCTGAAACACATCAAGAGCACTACTCGCTCCACCCACTAGCTGAACGGTTGTTTGCTTGTTCATCTGGCAGCATTAATTTAATTTCATGGCAACGGAGCAGTAGTAGGTGATCAGTTGCTCAGGGGTTTTGTATAAAAATCACTATCAGACAGACCACATAAGTCAGATATTTAACAGTGCCAGGTAAGACAAACGTATAGCTTTAAATATGTGCACCACTATATTAAGCTGGACTGACTGAACCAATATTGTTGCTACCCTATTTATGAGTACTATCTTTCAGGATAGCAATAGTTTACTATTTTCAAATCCAATTATGATCAGCAACACTGCATTTTCTGGTGTGGACACCTAATACAAGTTCTATGCTGATTTTTTTGCTTTGAATTTTTCTCTTCCTATTAAAAACCCGCTTTGGTTTGGTAGCTCAGATTTGAGGTTACCTCAGACTGCCAAATCACCATTATGGAATTTATTCTTTTTTTTCAACTTAGGAAGATTGCCATTTGAAATACTCTCTAGCAACCACTTGCAGTGTCTGAGAAGTGATGATTATTCTCTATACTGGCTACAGCAAAAGAAGCATCTGAGGTACTACTAATCAGCAAAATAACCTGAATACTAACCTTTTTTTTTTTTTTAATAGTAATATTAATACCGTTACTCATTGGCCCAAGAAATGAGTCAAAACCTAGGATATTGTTGGGCTATACCAAATGTAAAAAGTAGTATGTGACTAAGCTGGCTGTTTCTTTGGTACCGTTCTGTTTATTTACAGTATTATAACCAATGAAATGCAAGCAACAGAAGCAAGTATCATGGGTGAGAAATTGAAGCCTAGGTTCCATCCTTTGCAAATTGCAAGGCCAGCCCCTTTCATGGATACACAGCCAAGCCACTGCCTTACTTTAGTCCTTTCATTTTGCCTTCCGTGGGTTTTCTGTCACCTTTGAATCAGTCACTAGGCTCCTACCTATTTAGACCACCCCTAAAAAACTTCTTGGCTTATTTGACATAGCTTCCAATCTCTCCTGTGATCCTGATCAGGGTCGTGAAAAGTATTTCTATAGCCTCTAATACTACTGTAGAAAAAAGCATTTAATTGCTCCCTATGTAACCTGAAAGAAAACTTAAGCAAAGTCTAGACGCTAGACCAAAGATTCATTTGTGGGCAGCTGCCACTACTCTGCAATACAGAAATATTATTTGCTGAAGGAAAACAAAGATTAAATTTCATGCTTTAATTTGCTGATAAAACATCAAGCTCTGTCAAGAGTCAGCCATCAAACTTACATTAAGTCTCAGAGCTATTTGCAGGTGTAGCTTTACCAAATTAAATCTGAAGCAGAAAAAAAGGATGGGGTATAAAAAAAAATCTGGTCTTCTCCACCATTTCCTTCAAAGCAGACCAAAATACCATGCAAAAGCATAATTCTTTCCTATAGTATTACACATATACCATTCTCTCATCATCCTTACAACTCATTTTAGTTGAAAATCCTGGAGATCCTGGGGACAGTAATCTCTGGGATGAAATCATGATTTTCCTCCTACCCTTAAATCATTGTCAAAACCCTCTTGACTTCAAGATGACCAAAAGTTCATCCTATATACCAGATGTATCAATATCCCTATGTGTCATGAAAGCCAGCACTAAAGCAAGAAAGCTTTGCTGTTTGTTTCCTAGTTGTGATGCCTCTAATTTTCATGCAAATGGAAGTTAGACTTGGCTACTGAGCTCTTGTTTCCTTGCCAAAAATAAACAAGGAAATGCTTGCTTTATATAGAGGTTACAAGAATAAAAGAGATTTCTTTCAAATTTAAAGCACTAAACACTAAGCAATCCCCTCCTAAAAAAAGGTTGAATATTCTCTTCAGTTCCAGAAAATTATTTTAAGGAGGAATTTGGCACACAGAGCACAGTTGTGCTCATGACTTTTCTCCACTGTAGCACTGTATTCAGTCAATCAGGGACAGGTGCCTACATCATTAAAGTTTGGACTGTTATTCTTAAGCAATACAAGGCAACAAGTTCTCCTTTTATCTCTTCATATTCAAACAAGTAACAAAACCTTCTTCTAACCATGTCCTCGCTGTTCAGCCGAACCCTTCAATGTGTAGCCGAGTTCCTTCAGGGCTAATGGAGTGTGTACCATCTGCTATCAATACTGTCCACACGCTCCCCAGTTGAGACTTACTTGAGGCCAAGTTTCTCTTCTGAGTTAACAGGAGGTGACAAGCCTGGCAGTTCGCAAATTTTCCCTGCATGACCGATTCAGCCTGGCTGACCATATCCATGCTAATGAGAATGTGCCAGCTCACAACAAAAACATTTTTGAATAATTTAAAACTTCAGAGCTTAGTGTGCCAGATAATACAATTCATTGTCTAATTATGGTGCCAGCAGAATCTACATGCATCTACTACGAACACTGTTGACTGCAAAATCATCATCAGACCTAACTTTATAAATAATGCAAAAGGAAAAAGAAGCAAGATACCACAAAGCCAACTTAAAGGTTCCCCTTATCTTTGAAAAAAAAGCTAAGCATTCACGGAAACACATGAAGCCTCAAAAATCAAGAATATATGAAGTGTACTCGAAACTTTGGTTTCATCTACATCAGCAAGATTGATGACACTAGTTATATTGTTTTATGTCCTGAAATTTTTCAAAAAGACAATACTTATCCTTATTTTCCTTTTAGCTTGCTTGTGGAGCTGTATCACCAGAAAGTCTGAAGTGACTCAAAGAGGTACTTTAAATCAAGCAAAGAAAAAAGCATCTAGGACATTGGCTTTTGTGATAGGTCACACCATGCCACACTATGCCATTACTGCAAGCCCTTCAAACTAGTTAGACAATTCTAACTTGGAAAACCCCGCCATTAACTGCCTTCCTACACATGAATATTTTTGATAAATGCATCCTTAACTGCAGGAGTTGAAGGCTGGTGATCCCAACCAAATACTGTTGAAAATCCAGTCATGAAATCGTATTTGTTTCAGTTTAAAATGAGTTTTTAACCGAAGGGTGAGTTTGAGGGGTTTTTTGGTTTGTTTTTAAATGTTTAATATACTGAACTTGTAGCAATTTTTAATTAAATAAACCTTGCCAGACTTGAATAAAACCAGCCTGATTCTTCAGAACAGTTGGCACTAACAGAAGAATTGCTAAATTCAAAAACAGTGTAAATAGCAACTCTGAAGAGCAGGCCACTGTATTTAGATGCTTTGGAGTTGATGCAAATCCCTGGTTCGACATTAAGGTGAGGACGTAGGCACTCTGAGCATCTCAATACATATTACTTGTTGGAACAGAATCAATCAGTCTGACATATTTCCATGAATTACCGTAACTCAGGCCTAGCAAGCTTTGCAATTTCACTAGATACTTTAATAAACATGGACAGACAACTGTTAGGAGTTTTGTAACTACTCCAATCTTTCCACATGCCACAGAAGATTGGCACAGTGCTAGAAGAGGTACTGTAATGAAAGTCCAGTTGGAGTAGCAAGAATGGTCATTGAATTAACGTTCTATTAAAAGAAGAAAACACACAAACACACACCCCCATAAGGGTTTGGGGTTTTTTTTGTTTCTTCCACTATATGTTATGCTTTGACAACTGGCTGCGTCTTCAGAGCTCTACAAATTATGAACTGACCTTTGTTCCAGGAATCTTTCTGTCTTAATTATGACAAGCCTTTGGATGCTTTTTTTTTTCGTATGTTGCAGCACTATTAACTTATTGCTTCCTTTAGAGACTTATTTCATTTACAAGAGAAAATTTTGTGTTTGAAAACCCAAGAACACATTCTACCACCCTCATACAAGCATGTTCTTGTCATTCCCTCATACCTTGTTAGCACTTTCCATTCATGGCAAGTTAGCATTCGCTACGCTATGACCACCAAAGGCGACATTCACCATCTGTACCCTAGCAGCTTCATGGGCTGGGCAGCTGATTTGGAATTCCTCCAAGCTGGCAAAAACACATCCTCCACCACGTCATAGACTGCTTTCCACGCAACCTGCCGTGACTGGCCCCAGCTGCACCTGACACAACAACTGTTTGGACAGCTCCAGCCGGTGCTACTGATTTCAAAGCCCTGTACGGTTAAACTATGCATGCTGGTCTCATCCTGGTTATACCATGGTCATCTGAGACCACTAATATGTTGTCACGATCCCAAATATTTGCTACATCTCCTTTGGACTTCAGAAACTAAATCCAGATTCAAACTTCCATATAACACCTTCATACTAGAACTTTTTTCCCCTTTTAATATCACTCTCTGAGACTCAATTATGGAAGACTTGAGCTGCAATATGTTTAGATGTTACATCTGCTGAAAACCTAAAAACAACTTAAAAAATAATTCCTAACGATCAGATATGTTTCTCCTCTTCTTCCATCTCTTGCACCTCTTTAGCTAAGGTGCAAGTACAGCTGGGGGTGGGCACAGTTTAGACAAAATGTTGGATTGTTGCTGTTACCGGTACTTCAAGAATTCAGGATCTTATCTTGCATGTTAGGTGCTAGTCTCTGCTCCATCCACTATCTCTGGGGAGTCTACCACCAGTTCTGAGCTAATTACAAAGGCTGTACCCCTCCTTGCCCTTTCAATGTTTACCAATACAACTCCATGAGCTGGCCATGTTCTATATTAAAAGCACATCCTTTTTATGACAGGAAGGCGAAAGTAGGCTCCACATCATTTTCTGACTCAATTTGTGTGTCTGGCTATTTCAGCATGACAGTTCCATTGCCGAGATTAGGAAACGCCTGAGCTATTTAAAGGCAAATAAAAAAGCTGTCAGACTTTCTGGCTAATTAGTGAGTGCTCATAAATTAAGCATTTTAGGCTAAATACTGAGCCAGTTTTTTGTTGTACTAAGGGACAGCAGATGAAGAGAGGACTGCCAATAACAAGATGCCAGGAAAGACCAACACCACCAGTGTTCCTACATTCCCTGTAAAACATTGGGCAAGGAATTTGTGGGCCCTTCCCCTGGAGGTCTGAGTTCTCATTTCCCAACTTATCAGTGAGACCAGGTTTTCCTATCTCTCCATTTGCTTCCTTGCGCCCTATTCCCACTTCAGAGTTCACCTGCCTAGTGACCTCATCTCCAACAGATACATGGGAGGCCCTATAGAAGACCTCTATTTTCTCAGCTGCCAACCTTGCTGTGCCCTCACTATTATATCATCACAGGAACAAGCGGACAGAGAAATTAAGGGTTTGACCCAAACAAACTCTGCATCAACATCAGTGTACGGTGCTGAATTTGCTGCCTGGATTTGGCTGCAATGATGATACCTTCCTTTAAAATGATGCAGACTACGTATGAGACAGTTGTTCCGCATGCTTTTTTACCAAGCGAAGACACTGCTGAAACTGGTTCTTTGGGTGTTTATGGGTACAGGAAATTAGCTTTCTAAGACTAAAAGTGGCAAAATAATCAAACTGTTGTAAAGGTGACCTGCAGTGACCTCTTCCAGACAGACCACAACCACACCACGGCAAAACTGGAAGGATTAAGCATGTCATCTCTGCAGCAGCCAGGTTACGATGTTTTCACTGTCCCACCCTTTTCAAACACACCCCAGAAAGGGCAGACTGCGGTTTTCTTGGCTTTTGGGGTCCTGTAACCAAGCAAATGACTCAGTTCCAGATGTAAGACTTCAAGGAATATTGCTCGTAGGATCATAGTGACCCAAATATTAAGCAGATAAGCATTTTATTAGTTTAGGAATGTCTGGTTTTATTTGAAAATTGCAGTAACAGGTCCAGAATGCCTGTTGACATATTACTTCTGTGCAAGTCAGGTGGTGCTTCCAGAAGTTTCTCAATAAGACAGCCAAGTTTTTTTTCTCTTCTTTTTTGGCAATGGAATAAAATGGGTGTACTGGCATGTAGTCTGAGGACCACATCCCCATTCTAATGAGGTGTTACAGGGCTGAGCAGAAAATAATTCTCCTGCACAGGCCCTGGGTGTCTAGTATACAAGCGTAATACTGGTCTTTTTATAACTAGAACCAGTCATGACTACTTAAAGCACAGACTGAACAGGCTTCAATGTCATAGCTTTGGGGAAAAACTAAAGTTACTTGGAAAGCTCAATAGGATCAGGATATAGCAAGTTCAGGGCCATACTTCACCATGCCAAATGCAGATTCCACATTCAGTAAAAGATGACTTCCCAAAGCAATGAGAAAAGACAACAGGGATACTTCTGGGTATGATTTCTCTTTCACCACAGGCTCCAACAAGGCACTTGCTTACAGTGTTATCTTCAAGTATGAGAGAGAGATTTCTACATTGTCTGGTCCTTTTGCAAGCATCTGTTAAAGACATTGAGCTACATGAAGAGTAGCCAAACTGCACAAAGTCTGTGCTGGACATGGGCTTTTTTTTCTCTTTTTTTTAAACCAGAATGAGATGTTAGTCACCCCTAAGCCCCAAGCTAAAAGGCAAATTTCTGCCCTCCTGTAATATGGAAATCTGTATACTCTTGGGAGCAAGTACTTTCAGAGCTTAAGGTTGACTACCTTCTTTATGTAGCAATAGGGTGAGTGCAATAGCCATTTAGGGCTCTGAACTTTTGGAAGGGCTGTGTTCCATCAGCTCCCCCATGATATTAAAGCCAGAGTTAGGGTAGGACAGCATGCTGGTTGCAAAACTTCAACAGGCACAACACATACTACTGCTGTAATGGCTTGCCCTCCTGCTGGTTAGTCTCACTTTGAAGCTACATGAAGGAGGGAAACTGCCAGCTACGTGAAGGAGGGAAAACTGCCATCTACCTGTGAACACACAACAACAACAGGGCTCCCTTGCAAATCTAGTGGGTATAACTGCCCCTTCTGGGATAAAGTTTGGGTCTCATTGCAGCTGCAAAAACAGCCAAAAGGTGCCAGAATGCCAACTCAAGTGTCAGAGTGTGGCTAGTGCCAAAAATAAGTCATAGCACATTTCATTTGTTTAGCAGCCAGGTAAGCAGATTCATTACAGGAAACATTACAGTACTATAAGGAAAAGAAAAAATATCTTCCTCCTTCAGAATATTCATCTAGTCCTTGATATCTTGTGCTTTTACAAAATTCCCCATGCCAAAACAGTAATGTTGCAGTCTGAAAAAGCAATCCCTGACCTCTGAAAAACATATCCAGAAGCATGCGATCTTCGTAACTCAAAATAATCCAAGGTAATGCTGACAAGTGGTAAAACCCCCAGTAATAGCAGTGGGATTTACTACGGACTTATGGTTAGAAGTGTGATTAAGCACCCATCCAAACTGGGGCAAGCTGCTGAATTAGGTGTCAAAGCAGGTAACTACTGAAGTTTGATAACATAGTATTATATTAACCCCCAGTCACTTTAAGAAAGGCTCCTTGTAGAACAAAAAGCTGGTATCAAATTCAAGAAAAATTAGATAAATGCTTAGGTACGTTTAAGAAATAAGGCACGCTTCATTGCTATTAAATTTTGAAACTACCTTCTAGATTTCTACAGTGTGTCTTATTCATGTCTTCTCCAAAACCTAAGCTTCTAAAAAATACCTGATTTTTGCTGAACAAACTCAAGCTTATTGCTTAAAAGAAATTTTTAAAAGTTATCTAAACACAAGCCTGACTTCTGTTTTTCCCCCATAATTTAAATGTGTGGGAAAACACAGTGCCATTACACAGGAAAACCACAAGGGGCCATTACTCAAGTTCTACTCTGATGTTTGCAGACCTTTTGAACCTATCCTCTCCACATAAATTTCCAGCTATTGTAAACAGAGCTCTACCCACTAGACCTACTAGACTTAATGATATGGAGAAATGCCACACTTTGCAATCTGGAAAGAACACACTTCACATGGCTTCCAGCTCAAAGCGAGAACGAGCATAGTGGCCAAATCCACACTTGCTACAAATTGGTGTCATCCCACTTCACCACTGGGGTTTTTCCAACTAATGCCAGCTGAGGAGCCATTAAAATATAGTGACATCTTTGCATCACAGTAATCTATAAGTGGTAACTGCAGATAAGCCATTATGCAGGATAGAAAATTAAATCTAGAAGGCATTGCAGGACTGCAGACCTTGTTTTTGTATAGCTCATCTTCAGTATGCTTTAGTAAAACCTGTGAAGCTAGGCAATGAAGAATGCAGGTTGTGCACATAGAGATGTGTAAGAGAAGGTGACAATGTTGAGGGCAGGTAGACTCCTTGTGGTACACACAAGGCCAGAAACACTGTCACTTGTACTGAGGAACAAGAAGGACCTGTGCCATTGCCCTACCATCTGCTGTTGTAATCAGCCAGTCAAACCGTTCCGTCTACAACATAAAGCTGCAAATCTGTGGTATTGGGCTTATTTAACTATCTGCAGAGACAGCAGCCATCACACAGGAAACCCAATTGTTAACTACCCTGCGTGTATTTTGTAGCGGTGTAATAACTCCTGGCGATGAAAACTGGAGAAGTGTTGACGAGCTCAGTCTGACTGTAGGTCGATACACTTATCAGCCTGAACAGAAGTCACTTTTCAGATTACTATTCACATGACCAGAGCAGATTTAGACTGAAGTTCGACTGCAATACCCAATTATACATATGACCTTGCAGGCTGGCAGGAAGAACACACTGTGGGAAACTCAGAAGAGAATCCTAGTTATCTGATTTGGGTGATGAACTTTAACAGCTGAGGCTATGGACCCCAATGTCTCTTCATTCTCTTTCTGCCTCTCTCCCCCAGATAGCTTTTACTCATCACCCACAAGAAACAGAAGTGAAATGAACTTAAGCAGCTGTTCTGAAGAGGCCAAGTACTCACAACCTAGCAAGCAGACTGAAGTTCTTCCAGTGCCCAAACTCTAAACCTGGTTTTCCTTTATAACCAACATAAAAACACTATCCCAGACACAAAACAGCCAATCTATCAGGATAAGCTGGACAAAATACCTTACTCAAAGTTCCAGGAATTAGAGCGATAGATAGAAGCTAAGAGCTGATCAAGTGAAAGCTACTCATAGTGTATTTTCTCTGGCAACACCATTGCCTTTCCCTATAATATCAAACTCATATTTATTTAAGATGTTGGGAAATCCTATACACTCCAGAACAGGGAACTGTATTTCAACCGAAGTAGTGACTTGCAACCATCAGCTAAGGACATGGACTTGCAAACCGGCTTTCACTTGTGACCTCAGTCAGCTTTGCACTGAGGTCCACATAGGTAGATGGGAGAATCTGTGCTTTGATCTGACCTGCTGACGAGACTGCAAAATATTCATATTTGATTAGGATCAAATGTGTCACGAGATGCTTCTTAAAATATG
>VYZV01030841.1:1730-23689 GCA_013401275.1 Pandion haliaetus | reverse complement strand
CAGCTAGGAAGAAATATGGAAAAAAAGTGCAGTGAAGTCTAGAAAAAGAATGTCCTGAGAAGTGGGACTGACAATGAGCTTTTGACTGACTGCCCAGAGCTGTGACTCTGTCTTCCCTGTTGCTTGGCAACTCCATGTTATCACAAAGAAACTGATATTAAGTTGGAACAGGCTGGATATGGTAATTTACGTGGGAAGATACTCTTGCAGTGGGAAAACCATTTTATTTCTAGTTTCAGTGTAAGTAGGTTTCACATGATGAACTGTAGTACATCTCCTGTTGGGTGCATTTTACCTAAAAAGGTAAAGAGCGACTCTGCCTTGGAAAGAGACTGTGCAGAAAAAAAAGAAAACCACCACCACCACCCCCCCCTTGTTATTCAGTAGACCTGCTCCTAGTGTCTACTCAGACATTTCTTCTACGGTAATGACGAAAGCTTCATACCTGTGTGGATCCGGTGTGGATTAGAGAGATGGAACTTGATCATTATCATTTAGACTATCACAGTTCCTAACAGCTGTCGAGATTTGCCCAAGACCTCACCGTCTTATACAAACATGAAAAGATGATCCTCACTTTATCTAAATATTCCCTGTTCTTTCTTTTGTGTTGGCAATAGTCAAGTGCCAAGTTTCAATTGCACTTTATTTCTTCCCTGCTGAAAGAAGAAGCTGCACATGTAGCATTTACAGAATAATTTGAAGACCATGATAGAAACTGTCATTCAACTTTGAATTTGGCTGGTACTGTATGGCTGGGAAAGGACTCAATTTTTATTGAGGTGTATGGAGAGAATGGCAACGGTATGTACGTAAAGAAAATCTTATTGTGAAAGCTTTGAGCCACAAGAGATAAGTAGTCCATAATGGCTTTTTTATATTTGGGTTTAGGTCTAAGATTTAATTAGAAAGCGAGAAAGCACAGAAGACTCAGGATTTAATGCAAAGCCCTTTTTCTTAAATGTCTGGTTTACTCAGAGCTCTACTGAACCACCACTACTGTCTCTGCTTTTCCATCCTGCATCATTTCTAGTAATTTAACACCAACATGCAGTCCTACAAGTAAGGATATACTTCACATGTCTTCAGGACTCCCTGTTCTGGCTTTGGTCAGCAAAACACTCCCTGTCTCCAGGCTTCTCTCTACTGCAGAGTTAACTTGAAATATAACTCAACTTTTGCCCTTGGCTCAAATCCCAACCATACACAAAAACTTCTGACTTGAGTATGTTGATGCTGTTCAGCTGAAGGGATTGGCCTGGACTGTCAGAAAGCACAGGCAGCAGCTTCAATTAGCATAGCCAATACAGCTACCCGCTGCTGGTCCACGAATTTCTCTTCACTGCCAAAAAAGGTGTATTGTTACTGTGGGGTAATTAGCATCAATTAACTATCCTTATTTAAAATAAAGTCCTCCATCTCTTTTTTTACAGTGAAGACATTGCTTCCCTATTAACTCAGAGTGTCCCCTTTTGCTGAAGCTAAGCTAACTGAAGAGGAATGAACTCCGCAATGAAAACAGCCCACAGTGTTCCAGGCATCAAATAGACCCACAGACCGCAAGCAAAGTCCTTTTCTGAACAGACTCATGGTGGGGAGGTAGCTTCATTGCTTGCTTTTCATTTGGCCAGCATAGAATGTATCAGCTTGCATCCTGTCTACCACGCTAATGGGTTTGTGTCCTTTTTAATTTACCACATCACCTCCAATAAATCCAAAAAAGCTGTGGGCTGTTATCTGACTTGGAGGGGAATAATTACGGGACTGACTCCAGCCTGGCTTAATTAAAACACAATGTTTTTCCCAAAAAGGTAATGACCAATTTTTTTCTGAGTGCAACCTAAAACAACTTTACAACAGAATGGAACAGATGAACTTTGCTTTACCCTGCAGCTTTCAGTGCTTTTAAAATGAGTTTCCCTGCTAAATCATGAAGAGCTGATTTCCTACCCCCCTGTACCACTAGCAGCTAGTGGCTAACTTTACCTTCCTTAGCTATTGTCTTCCAAGGTAATTGCTAACATATACCGACTGTTTCTTAAGCCTTGGCATCAGGGTAACATAAAGGTTGCAGGCAGTCTCCCATACCTTATGTTCATCGTATTCGCTCACTCTCACTGCGGAGTGTTTCGTATGCCACGTAGCAGCATCCTCTGGCTGGTGGGCCATGCTAGATAGACTAAGGGCAGCAAAGCTGTGGCAGCTCCTCTGTGTGGCAGCAAAAATACCTCTACGCTTCCTATCATCTAGGGTTTGGTTGTTTGGTTTGGGTTTTTGGGGTTTTTTTAGACTGAAATTGTTCTTTAAACAGTTTGGTCATTGTGACTTTTATTAAGGGAAAAAAAAAAAGAAAGTTGCTTCCTGTAGCACCTGTATTTTCTGTATGTAATGTTTCTCACTGGTGAGGAAAATTGCTGATATGTTTTTTTATTCTTGAATTCTGATGAGCACAGAACAAATAAGGGTAAAAATGTAAGACAGGCAAGGAGTAGTTAGGAGTATGTACCCAGCACATTTCAGGGGTACACTGGCCAAGGGAGGGAGCAAAGTTCTGGGGAGAGATGCTGTGGGCACAAACCAAGGCAAGGGATCCCTCCTGTTGTGGCCAAGTGGAGCACTCCAAGAGCATTACTGGGAGCCAAGAGGAGTTCCCAGGACTGGGGAACTGCTGGAAGCCACCGTTCCCATCTTGCCTGCCGTGCCCATTAGCACCTGCAAGTAGTTTCAGCTACTCATAGTCTCAGAGAGCGTTTAAAGGAGGGTGGGAGTAAGAAGAGAAGTTTAAACATCTTTTTGTTTCCAGCAGTAGGCAAGTGTCTCTCATAAGACTGGATGTCTCAGCGAGTGAGATATATAGCTCGCCACCTCCAAGATTTTTATTACATATCTGTCTCAGGTTTTTAACGACTGTGGGGCTGAATTCAATAAAAAATTAAACTGGATTCAGAAGCTAACGCTCTCAAGTCTTTTCTGTAGTTATGGCTTCTTGTTGACTTTTAAGGATTGGTACAGAAATGAATTGAAAGGTAAATTAAAATAAGAACAATAACAGTAACTAAACTTTATTTTTGTTTGTGGTAGTGTTATCAACTCTGAAAATACAGCTTGTCTCCTTTGTTCCAGTGCCAATCCTAGCATGGGGAATTACACGGTGCACGTGTGTTTCCCTCAGGGTACAGAAGAACCACAGAAGCTGTAGATGAATAAACAGACATGTTGAGCCAAGGTGCAAAAGTGATTTTATATGCCTGGAATCTATTAATTTACAGGCTGGAGTGCCAACAGATACGGGATTGGGAAGGCAGTAAATTCAAATTTTGGGTACTAAAACACCGACAAATCAAAAGACAACAGACTAGACAAATCTTCTAAATGTTAAAGAAAAAAACAAAAACAAATATATCAGCTGGAAAGTTTGCCCCTTCCAATAACATTGAGTATGACTCATGGTTTTGTGAATTTTGATGGGTGGTGGTACAAAAATTGTTCTATCTACTATTGACAGATGGTAGGTTTCTTGGTTCTAAAAATATGAAAACAGCTTGATCTCATGTACCTTGGTTTAAAAATAACGCTCTTTTTATAGCATGTCTCAATTTTGACAACCATACTGTGCAGTAAATATTGAATTCCACGTACAAACACATTTTAAAAGCCAAAACTAGAGTCTTATTTTAGGTGTAGGCTGATCCTTTTGGTTTGTAAAGTCCTCAGAAAGAGGACTCACAGCTGAATGTAATGGCTCTTTGTGTTTAAGTCCAAAGTTTGAGTTGGTTATGGGTTCAGCTTTGAATTTAAAAATGCATTTCCTTGTTTGGTAGCTTTCTTAAATTTAATTTCAAATATGTGTAAATACTAAGTTATCCATCTTTTTGTGATGGTAAGCCTGGTATAAGTCTGCAGGAGTGAAACGCAATTGAATCTATAAGTAAAATTATTTCTTCATATTGCAGAGCACAGATAACTCAAATATATCTATAATTGCTCAGAACAAAAAGTGCTTCGACAATGATATTGTTTGCTCGAAGAATGTTTTCATCACTGTTGGAGACACTGAGATTTATTTTAGTGAACCTTCTGAGGAGCAGGTTAGTTATTTTCTTTCCTTTTCGGGGTGCCCTCTAAGATAAGCATTGTAAAGTTACAACTCTGAAGGAGCATGTTTTTGGAAAACATCTCTCAGTCTAACATAGTACAAATGCCTAGGCCTGGATAAAGCAGCAGGTCCAAGGAAAAACCTTATTTTTTCATTGTTTTTTTCAAGTTTTATTTGTCCTACAAAGACGACTGCTCAAAAGCCTCAAGCAGTCGAAACATATTGGCATTAATTTGTTTCTTTCCACTTGGTTTTGAAAGGGAAACCAAAGCACAAAATCAAAGCAATCTTGAATGATTGAAAAGACAAAAAATCAAAATATTAAACAATATTTCTAGTAATATTATTGATCCACCTATATCCTAAAGATAAAGTATTCTTCAGTGTACACTTTGTTATTAATTGGCTGTATACATTGGTAGAATTACTTTTTTAGATCTTAATAAGTATTCATTTCTGTCAGAAGACCTTAAAGGGACAAGAAAACAAATCTAACTATCAGCTTTGGAAGGCTGGATATTATACTGTGATACACTTTCCAGGACAGGACATTACAATTCTGTGGGATAAGAAGACAATGATTCATGTTAAAGTTGGACCTCGATGGAAGGTGAGCCAAAATAAAAACCTGAGATTTTGTGTAGTCTCTGTGTTGCTAATGTGATCTCTTATTGAATAACTGTGATTGTCTTTTCTTCATGACTAACTTTCCCAGTGATATAGCTGTTTATCACAGTGTTCAGCTGCTAGCATTTCCCAGGTAAGAAGAGATGGAGAATGTGATTTAATGGCTGGACTCCTGAAGAGAAGGGGTGATTCCTACATGCATGTTTACTCTGTTGCTCCATACATTACAACCTTGCAGATATTCAGTGATTCAGCTCTGACTCAAAGTTACTTTGTGGGCCGGAAGAGAGGGTTAGTTTTGAGTTACCCAGTTCACAGTGTGTTTTCATAATTGCTGAAGCCAATGGAAAAGAAGCTTTCGTATCTAACGACATGGAAGACGGCAGGTTTGTAGCACAGATTGGATTAGGCTCATGATGGAACTGCACCCTGAGATGTAGTAGAGGCTGCTGAGATGAACAGATGGAATCATATCTTGGGTTTAAAATAAGAAGACAAGGTACAGGAAAGGATCTAGACAAAAAATGACATTTAAACCTAATAAGTATACTGTGACAGGGTTCAGGCATGATGCAGGGAAGAATATGAGGCTCCTTCTCTTGCCAGTTGCTCTTCTATGTTCCATTCCTACATAGTCATCTGCCTTGGTGTCTCTGCAACTCAGTCTTTGTGTCCTGGCAGAGTAACCTTATCTGCACATTTGATAATTACATTCCTGCTTCATCTCAACCATGAACACACAAATTGAGAGGGGCTCTTTCCAGTAAAAGAAAAGAAAGCACTCCATGCTAGAATACATTATCAGATTTTTTGAAGTGTCAAAGTTACAATGACCATCTAATCTTCTTTTAAAACATTACTATAGGCTTTTGTCCCAATAGCCATAAAATGCTTACTTCACATGCAAGCTGATTTATTAGCCATCAATACACATAGTGAAAAAAAATTCTTCTGCTTTTGAGTAAGCTAGTAGGGAGCTGAGTTCTAGTTCTGCAGGTTACATGCAGGGACACAAATACTTCAAGCTCTTTCTGTTTCCAAAGACTGTTTCTTCCAGAGGCTCCAGTTCAGTAAAATAATGTCTACAGCAGACCTTAAGGAAAAAGAATTCATTGGAGTGAGCCACAGCACCCTAGAAATCCAACTCTACGTTTTACTGCTGTGCAGAAATATCTTTTGTCTATGTATGTATACATGTATGCATGTATATATACTTTTTCCATTAGCAGCACATGCCCCAACACAAGAAAGTTGCAGCTGTCTCTTTTGTAACTGCTATTACTAATGTTCTTGCTATTGTGAGCTAAAATTAGAGGCAGCAAGTTTTAATGACAACAACCAGTCAGGCTTCACAATCATGAGGTAATTCACCTGAACTTTTGACTTTTGCACTGGATGCACTCTTAAGCTTTCAGAAAAAATATGATTGGATTCCGGTCCTTTTTCACAGGCAGACAGTAAAAACAGGTTCTGGAAAACAGGAAGAAAAAATGAGAACATAAGTTTCTATTAAAAGTTATTTGCGCTATGGACACTATAGCAGAGTGTCAGATATTTTCAAAGTATAAATCAGAGTTGCAGTCACCTTTTTCAGTTTAAGAATGTTTTATTCCACATATATCATTAGTACCGATTCTTGACTGTCAGTATACGTAAAAAAAATAGTCCTTCTTCTCTTTTAGGATAAACTGGCAGGTTTGTGTGGAAATTTTGACAAATATACTTCAAATGATCTGACTACATCAAACAACATGGAGGTGAGAAATGCACAGGTGTTTGGAGACAGCTGGGTATTAGGACAGGTAAGTCCCATGTCCCGTAAAAATTTAGAAAAAAAGGATGATAATTTTAATTTATAAATGAACATGCTATAAGCTCATGATGTACAGTGATTTTTTAAACTCATGGTGAGTGTATAAGAGGACATTTTAACTTTTATGCCTGTAGATGTGAAATGAGTTAATAATGTCTTATGTCATAGCAAACATATACTGAATTTAAATGAAACCAAACAATCTCTTTAGAGAAGAATATACTTTTCCCTATATGAGATAATTATCACAGCTGTCTGGATTTTAGTTTCCTACAAAGTTAGATACATTGCTTCTGATATTTTGGATTCAGCCCAATTTTAAAAACAATACTAATTTCTCTGGTGTTAGAGGCATCAGGATTTGAAAGTAAATAGAACCTGAATGTTGGAAAAAAAAGGTCTGGAAAAAAAGTTTCTTTCTGAACATTGAAAAAAGAGTTGGTGATTTTTTTTAGTTGCAGTTTATAAACAGGGAACAAACTGATGAAGCAGTACTGGTGAAGGGGTGAGACAGAAAAGGCTCAGAACAGCAACAGGCACAATCCAGTATGGAAATTTGGTTTCTGAGGAGAAGGGAAGAGGCTGTAGAGAGTGAATGACTGCAACTGTGTTTTATAACACAGGAGGATAGGTTTTTTATTAATTTGTGCTGAGAAGCTGTAAGGTTTTATAGCCTTGTGAACCTTTTGAAAAATCAGTATTTGTAAAGCACTCCCTTAAGAAGTCTGTGAGAACCAGCTTTTAATCTGTTCTTTCCTTGACTCACAGCAGGAAATTGAACCAACATCTCTTACCTCATGAAAGTATATGATACCTATTCTGCCTTGGAATAAAGATTTTGAGGTTTCTCTCCCTCAATATCTCCTTTTGTATCTATTTTACTCTACACAAAATGTTTAAATTTTGTGAGCAAGCAAGGCAAATGTGTAGTGTTAGTGGTATACTAATCTAGAAGGTGGTACATAAAGGAATGTGTAAATGTTTTGTATGGAGTGTACGAATTTTTCTTTTCCAATTTGTCAGTTCAGTGGCTGCTTGAAAAAAGTGTATAATGTTTGCATAGCACATTAACTTCCAGGATGTTATGACCTTTGCTTATGCAGCCCAAACTGGCACTTACGTTTTTCTGGCCATATATATATGGTTTTTTTGGGGTTTTTTTTGTAAAATCTCATGTAATCTTCCAATTTCTGTGGCTGCCAGAGCACTCAGTCCTGAGTTCAATAATTGCCTTGCAGGTGGCCTGTGCTCAGCCAGACTTGACACTTCATCTGCTCTGCAGTAGGTGTTAGGTTTTTGTAGAGATCTATCTTGGTCATCTTTTCTGCAAAATCTAAATACTGTAAAGGAGTATCTGATAGCTGGAGGCCTAGAACCCAACTCTGCTACTGGCAAATATGCTTGCATTGGCACCAGGAAGCATGGGATGCTTCCAGGGTTTCTCCCTCCTGGGAGTGGCGACACGTCCCCCCACAGCGGCATCCGAGCATCCGCACAGGAAGGCAGCATAGGTGGGTGACTGCATTGCAGCTGAGGCTGCACTGGGACACCCCAACACTGCCAACGGATCCATTGTTACCCCCTCCTGGACTTCCCTGCTGCACCAAGAGAGTATGGGTTTGGATAAACTCATGTTTTCTGAGCTGAGTGTCATTTTGTTACATTTTTCTGTTCCTTTGTTTTTGTTCTTGAAGAGAGACTTCAAGAGAGGGAGTTGTATCTCAGCCATTTTTGAGTTATCACGATGATCTTTGACTCTATATTTTTTTATGGGTTGCTCTCTTCCTGCCGCTGCTGCTTTATTTGAATTTACAGGGCTAAAGCCATCTGTAGTGTGACTCCATTTAAAGTCAGTGCAAAACCACCAGGGATGGATTTGGACCATGTATTTGTTTGTGATATTACACTTGGTTGCTCTGGTAATGATTATAATGTGTCACAAAGAAAACATCTTGTCTTTATGCGCTGAGCAGACACCAGGAACATTTTAGTACTTCAGAACAAAACACAAAGATTCTTTTTTGTGCAAATGTTTTCAATTATAACAACAAATCAGGGAAAGGGGAAGATGAAGAAGATAGCATTTAAACTGCACTTTTGTTTTCTGAGTATGCAGGTATTGAATTACATGATCCTATAGTGTACCTGAGTCCATGGTAAACACACCTTCGTATAAAATGTTTGTGGTGTTTTTGCTTTTTTTTAAGTGCAAGAGCCCAAATGAAACACTAAGACCATGTGAGGTACATCAGAGCAAGTTCCCTTATGCCAAAAAGGAATGTTCAATTTTATACAGTGATGTTTTTGCACCTTGTCGCAATGTGGTAAGTTTATTAAATATCCAAGATGTGCTTTCGTGTAGGAAAATATTAAAATTCCGGTAATTAATTTCTTCTTGGTATTCCCCTCAGTCTGAATGCCGTGGAGGATACAGAGTAGAGCCCTGCAAGTATCTCTGTGTGGGTGGGCTATGTTTGTGCAGAGCTCTATGTTCCTGTCAAGCCTGGAGCCTAAACATAGTAGTGATAACTGGGAGCCCTGAGTTAGTAGACTGGACAATCAAAGTTCTATTCTCTTTAGGTTTTATTTATATCTTCTATTTATATAGGTAACTAAATTTTTAAGGCTTTTGTATATATTCCAGGATTCTAAAATAAGCATTTGTGTAATGTGCCTACAGTTTATCTCAAATGGTTTTATTTTGTTGACTGTCCTGCTCAATATAGAAAGAAACATGAGAGAATGAGATTTCAGCTTCAGAGCTATCAGTACTTTTAATTGGCTGACAGCTTATCATCTGCTTTTTATCAAAACTCTGAGGTTTGGTGTCCTTGTTTTCCCAATACCTGGCTGAGCCTGGGACTTGAGTTACAAGAACGTCCTTAAGTTCAGTCTAGACAAGATGGGGACAACAACAACTTGTGTGGGAATCTTTCATTTCATTTTAGTCCACACTTTATCAATGCAAGACGTGCTCTATACATTTTTCCCTATTTCTGATTTTAGCCTCCTAAAGGTATTTAGTTATCAAAGTGCTGCTTTACACCTGGGCAAGCAAGAGCCACTATGACATTTCGTTGCAGTCTCTTATTTTCTTTATGACTATTAATACTAAATGAGATCATTAGATGTCCCAGCTGAACCTCCTGACTTTCAGGACTGAAGTTTGATATCAACATGGTTAGGAATTTGCCTGAGGAGGAGGTTGCAGTAGCTTAACCCGAGAGATTTATTAATGTTGACTTCAGTTACTACGCAAAGAATTTTTTGAGCTTGTGCCTGAGAACATAGTGATGAGTGTATTTTCAAAGTGGAAAGTAATAAATAAAAATGGAACTTTTGAGAGTTTTTAAGGAGCTGTATTATTATAACTCACAAAGAAAGATGTTTTCTCTTGAACATTAATTTTCTGTATCTTATCCATGTTGTGATTAGAATTTGCAAACTTTATGCCAAAATTTAGCATACTTATGTTAAAAAAAGCATGTCAGGTGCAAAATATTTAATTAGCAGTCAAGTATTTTCACATGCACATATCCATCTTGTATGGGACAGCCTGTAAAGCATCTTCCAGGTGTTTTTTCAACCTATTCATCCGCACGTGACAATACAGCTCTTACAAATGTAATGTAAAGTGACCTTCTTGTATCAAGGACATCTGCAGCTGACTGCTGGCTGCACGGTTGGGGAACTGGGTGCCAAGGGAAAAAGCCCAAGCAGGGACTGGCACTGGGGGCACGGAAGGAACAGAACGTGTAGATGTGGGTTTGAGGACGTGCTTGGAGCAGCACTCTTACAGTCGCTCCTGCTGTGCGGGTTCTGGAGGATCCTGCTGTGCGTGGAGGCAAACGCCTGCCCATGGGACAGGTAGCCACAGAGTTCAGCCGAGGCTGGAAAACCCCATTTTCAGGGAGACAAAATCTTGCATCTCTGGCTGTCAGTGACTGATGGATTGCAGTTTTCCAGCTAAGCGCTGAACTCAGCGGGGGCTGGGGAGCCTCAACACTCACAAAAAAAAGGTCTTCCTCATAACTCCTGAACCCAGCAGGAGCTTTGAGGCGAGGCTCCCAGTTTGTCATGACAGCAGGATGTTGCTGACCCACGGAGGGATGCTGTCCTGCACATGAGGGAGACAGGTTGAGCTCTACATGAGGGAGACAGGTTGAGCTCTTTGGAGCCAATCTGCCGTCTGGTGGTTCCTGCGAAGCTATTACAGCCATTTTCCAGGGAGCTAATGCTCACGCCCCCACCCAGTGGTATCCCTGTTTTCAAAACAAGAGAAAGAATGAAAGCAAAATGGCATCTCTGTCCACTGAAGGCAGAAAACCAGTCTTTGTATCCCTGCCAGCTTCTAGCAACTGCCAGCTGAGAAGCTGTCTCCGTGTTAGGTAAGTGCTGCTTTGTTACTGTGATGGTATTTCTGTAATCTGACATGTGCCCTTTGAGTGCTCTACAACTGAGCTAGACCAGAGTCTAAACCAAAGAAAAGCATTGCTTTAAACATTCCATGTGTTGAATAAGAACATTGTTTTGGAAACGTTGCTCAACGTTACAAAAAAGATGATTAAAACCCAAAAAATAGTGTATCATGTAAAACCACGAAATAACGTGATAGAGTGAGGGCATGGGTTTCTGATCTAATAAAGGTTTGCAGGCAAAGTATATTAAAATCTTGATAAGTGCAGAAATATTTTTCTGCAAAATGTCACCAGCGTGCTCAAGCTTTCTTTCCCTGACCAGAACCCCCTCTACAAATTATTACTTTAATTGATAATCAGAGCTGCAGCTCTGACTTTGTTCTTGTTCGTGCAAAACTGACAGGATGACTATAGATGGCAGTATTTGCCGTATAAAAACAGAACTGCCAGCTTCAATACACTCTCCAAAATCGATGAACAGCAAGTGTGTGGACAGACATACTTGCTAATAGTCACTGATTGAAATTTTCTCTTGGCCTGTAATGTAAGTAGAAGCTGACCATTCAACGTGAACTTTTTGTATAGAAATATACCCAAACCTTAGAAAATACCTTATTTTTGTGTTAAATTCTTTCAGTCAATCCAGTGGTAGCACTCTCTGCTGAAAATGGTGCAACAGGAATTTGTACAGCTCATGCAATTAAATCACCAGCCCTCTTTTCTTTTTTTTTTTTTTTCTTCCCCCCAGATTGATGTGACTTCTTTTGTCAAAAATTGTCACACAGATACATGCAACTGCAATCTTGGTGGGGACTGCGAGTGCTTATGTACCAGTATTGCAGCTTATGCCCATAAGTGCTGCCAGCAAGGAGCAGTGATTCACTGGCGATCTCCATTGCTCTGTGGTATGTACCTGGGCTGGCCTCACATCGCAGCTCATCTTTGAGGCATCTGTGGCCTTTTACTGCCCAGTAATACAAATATGACAGAAGCAGGTGGATAACAAATGCACTTCTTCACATTTGTCATGCTGTCTGTGTGTTAGCCGTTAGTATAAAACACCCAAATTTGCCGCCTTGCTGAAGAGGACTGGCTGTGCTTAGGGTGTGCCAGTGCGGAGACTGCTGGAAAGGCACTGGTATACCAGATCTGGGGTATGTCTGGTGTTCTGTGTAGGGCTGCAAAGAGATTCAGTCCATTCTACTTTTCATTGACAGTGAGAAGGGTTCTCGGCTGTAGAATAATTTATGCTTCAGGTCTACTGCCCTGGCACTTCTATTTAAATACAGCTGTATGTCCCTGAGTAAAAGCCTAAGGAAATAAAGTCACTGACAAATACATTACGGGAATGAAACTTCCTCTGATGGAAGTGAATTTTACATTTTTATAGTGCAGATATGCATAGATTCTGTTGTTACTTTGTAATAATAATGTGCTTGTTTTCTTTTTCTTTTAGCTTATGACTGTGAATATTACAATCAAGGTATGTAGTATTTGATATTACTATCTTTGATTCAACCTCATACTCATATACCTTGCTGAATACACTTGCTCTTCGTGTTTTCTAGCATACCAGCTAGCTATGTGCTAGAAACAAATCTGTACTCCCTGGTTCCAAAATGGAATCCATTTTTATAAAGCATTTAGTTGCAGATAATTCCCCACATTGACCACTCTAGAATATGGAAGGTGTCTTCGACGTACTATTCTATCATCTTTCTTTCTGTATGATGCTATTTTGATATTTATCTCTCCCTCGCTCACTTATTTTGTTTCTCTTTTAAAAACAAATACCCAAGAGACACTTTTCTTATCAGTTCATTCAGAGTAACCCTGGAAGAAAGTATAGTTTGGTAATTTCTCTCTTTCATAGGTTAGAATTTTTTTTTTTTTTTTTTGTTACTTCTGATATGGGTGAGTTTAATGAGCTCAGCAAGTTAGCAAAGCAAGTCCCTATGGGCCTTTCTGCTCTATGTCGAGGGATAGTGGTGGCATGGAAACAAACATCGTAGTTGTAAGCAAAACAACACATCTGGCATCTCAGATGAAACACGATACAATGCACACTGCAAATAAACCCCTTTGTAGCTTGTGCTGAGAAGAATCTCTGTCAGCTGCAGCAGTGTTGGAGGCTATCTCTTTTCCGTTCTCCCCGTTCCCTAGGGTAGGATTGCATAGTCACAATCCCTCGAGCTCACTGGACCTTCAAATCCTTTAGAAAGGAGAAGTGACTTGTATGAGCAGCCTGGAGTATTGTACATCATTTTGCGACATATTCCTTGTCCATTTAATATCATTATGTCATTGTACTGACTTTTTCTTCCCTCCTGTTCTGCTATGGATACCTAAAATACTGTTTTTCTGTGCAATATTCTGAACTAATTGCCTTTGGCACATGGAAATTCAAGTCCTTTTCTCCAAAAATGAATGGTATAGATATAATGCATCTCTGATGATACTGAGTTCAGATTAATCAGAATAATAATTAACTTGGTATGACTTTTAGAAAAAATAAAAAAAGCTTCATAAATTTTATGAACATTTGTCACACTATGCGATTATCTTCTAGGTTTTCATTCTGAAGTGGCTTGCTTTGTTTTATTTGTCCTTTCTTCATGACGTATAAAAGATTGCTCTGGTTCAATTAAAAACTCAATTGAATTAATTGATGGGCTTTTTCTTTGACTTGGTGCATGTAGTTTTAACATTGCTTCTATTTTTAATGGGCGAAGGTCAGCAGCCCAGCTGTGTTGAATGATCTTGGTAATCCCTAATGTCTCAATTAATAACCTCATCATATTCAACATGGGGGTGGATTAATGCACCACGCAGCATATCTTGGCAGTCAGGGAGAAGCTCTAGAAAGATGTTAGCCTGTGCTTGTGCTGTAAATTTCAGAACTGGAACCTATTATATTTTGAAATTTGTAGGTTACAGGATTTTATGCACAAGTCTCACAAGTGTTGTACTGTAAAGAACAGTTCCTTAGAACAAGAGTGGTGTTCGTTTAACAAATTTAATTACTGTGGCATCCCCTCTTATATTTGGATCCTGTGCATGTGCTTTGTGGGGAGCAAGATATTGAAAAGGAAGGGAAACTTGACTAAATGCAATGATACAGATGTGACTTTATATCTTTTTTAGCAACTTGCATCCTAAAATGAGCATCATATAGTAGATGATTTTTTTTGTCCTCCAAAGAATCTGGCCCAGTACAGTAGCAGCATGTAGATCTTGCTAGGTATGGCTGATTTTCCATAATTTCTTTGCAATAGGGAATTTTGTCTTACTTAAGAAGTAGTAAGGCGTACAGGTTTTGGCTCAGATAGAGTTAATTTTCTTCATGTAGTTAGTATGGTGATATATTTTGGTTTTGCAATGAAAACAGTGTTTATAATACACCCGTGTTTTAGCTACTGCTTACACAGCATCAAGATCTTTCCTGGTTCTCACGCTGCCCCACCAGTGAGTAGACTGGGGGTGCACAAGAAGTTGGGAGGGGACACAGCTGGGACAGCTGACCCCAACTGACCAAACGGATATTGCAGACCATATGATGTCATGCTCAGCAATAAAAACCAGGGGGTAGTTTGCTGGGGCTGCTGTTGCTCGGGGTCTAGCTGGGCATCAGTCTGCTGGTGGTGAGCAATTGGGGTTTTTTGCATCACTTTTCTTGGTTTTGCTTTCCTTTGTTTCTTTTTCTTTCTGGTTTGGTTTTTTTTGTTTTGTTGTTTTTTGGTTTTTTTTTTTTAACTTATTAAACTGTCTTTATCTCAACCCATGAGTTTTTTCAGTTCTTCCCCTCCAGTTCTCTTGGGAGAAGAGTGAGTGAGCAGCTGTGTGGTGCTTAGCTGCCTACCAGGGTTGAAGTCAAGGATGGCGTTATGCATGTTTCCACCACCAAGTTCCAGCAAAACACCCTTTGGGACTAGGATGGCTCCTCCTCTTATTCTTTTTTGTTCTACATGATGCCAAACTGCTGAATCTTTATGGAAACTCTATCAATTACAGCTCGCTCCTGCTTTTGCTCAAGTCATAGGCAAAATGTCTGTTAATATGTAGGGATAAACATTCAGTGATTTAGAACAAAGAATCTTTTTAAGATAAATTGTCTCACCACTTCTTTAAAAGCGGTCATTTTGTAGCAAGCTTGTGGGCTTCATGTGCATATGAGCTCCAATATAGTTTTCATATAAAACCAGTAGTTATTTTCATGCCGTTTTCTTCAGAAAATGGCATTTAACTTCTTGCTGAGCCAAATCTCATTATTATGAGAATTCCTTCCCTCTTGGAAGAGTCATATTTGAAAGGAGCTGTCTTAGGCTAGGAAGGGGTTCAGTCTTTTCACTGAAAGGATTACAAGCTTTCACAAAACTTACACATTTTCTTTATTACTCCTAAGGTGAGGTTTTAGAAGCATGCTGCTCTTGGTTATTTCAGTGGTATATAGTGACAAAGATGGATGCTGTTGCATCTGGATGTATCCCTGTGAGCCTTTCTAGCCCAACAGAAATAGCTCCCGGGGTTTGCTGTGGGGCATGGTTAGGGCAGCACCACTTTGGCAGTGGCACCAGCTGAAGCTTTTATCACTGTTATATTGGCATGAACTTTTGAATGATGATGTGGTGAACAAGACTGGAAAAATTAGTTGATTATTTTTCAGCTGGACCACTTCACTGCTGAAGCACTTAGGATGGCAGAATAAATGGGGCAGTAGAGGGGAAGAAGCAAGTGGTTTGTGGGAGAGGATGAACTAGACAACTGCTTAACCAATAATGCTGTCAAAAGTTGAATTACAGCCTTATAATTTGAAATCTGTTTTTGGGGGGGAGAATTGCATTGTAGATCTTAAGAGTAGCTTCAGTGTGTCTTTGGGGAAAAATATTAAAGTTGCTCTGTTGATCTTTCAAAGTATAGAAGGAAGGACATGTAAAAGACTAAAAAGCAGCTCAGGTTGTTTTCTTGTACAGGTCATTCTGTGAGGATACTACCCACACTTTTTTGTGCTCACTTTGTATCTCTTGTATCCTGGGCAGCAAGCAAAGAATAAGGGAGTACATTGAACAGATAGATACAGACCTACACCAGCATAATACCTTGAGGCATTAAGCTGTAGTTCCAAACTTATTTGACTCCAGGTATGGTGAAATTTTTAAGGTAGTATATTATGTCAGCTAAGATTTAAGTTTTGTATGTTATGCAAGGAGGATTTTTTCTTTTTCTATTTGATTTTTCTTCCCTTAGGTCTTGGTGAAGGACCCTATATTTTGGCAAGCTATGGAAAGAATGACACAATTATAGGAGCTAATGTATCCAGTAGAAGAATATTTCCCCTGCCTAGAACTGGAGCACATGGAAATGTATTTTTCAGTTTCATGATAACTCCAGGTCTTTTCAAAGATAAAGATTTATGTAAGTGTTCTCAACAATTTTGCTAAAGGCAATACATATTTTTCAAACTACATGAATTATTCTTGCTGCATCTTCTAAATCTCCCAAAATAGTCTAGATATTTTTAGTTATTGGAGTAAGTGAGGATGAAGCAACCAATTTCAAAACTGAGGCAGAATACTGATTTTTAAATTTTTTTTTTTTTAAATATTGGAAAACCTTACTGCCAGCTTATAAGCTGACTTTTCAAAGATTGTTTTAGAAATACTGCAAAATGCAAGTGAATAGAATTCTTTTGTGAAAAAAAAACTTCATTTGTATAACTGGAAACTGGAAAATTTTGCACGTATATCTAGAGAGTATCAACACTGAAGGTGAATGCAGGATATTTTTGTCTCCAGTCAAATCACTTCTCCTTTATCTTTTCCTCTTTTCTGTGACTTTCAGTGGACTATAAAATGTGCAACTCAGAAAAACCAATCTGCCTCCTGCATTGTTAGTGAGCAGCATCTCCATACAGTGTAGAAGGAAGTATCTTAGGTGATCAACTCTTCCTAAGTCCGAATTTTTACCTATGAGAGACTGATCTGAAGTACACAATCAAAAATTAATATGTTTAAATATTTTTCCTTCTGTATATATTTTCCCTTCTTCATGTTTCTGTCAATTAAAAGTTAATACAGATTTTGTCATTGGTTTCTCACAGAATTTAATTAGTTGAAAAAAAAATCCCAAACCCTCAGAATTCAACACAGAGAAGGGCTGTCTTCACAGTAAAATTTGAAACTATATTCACAAACAGTTGACAGTTTTGCAGTGGAGAAATTAGGTTTTTAGAAATGAGAATGATTTTGAAATGAGAAAGTACATAGAACAGAAGCATTAATTCAGTCTTGTCAATTCTCCAACCAATGTAAAGTGGAAGTGAAACATTCATTATAGCTGTGCAGTACACAGGTAGTCTTCACATCTGTGAGGAATGAGATAGTATTCATCTAGATTAAAGACGGTTCAAGATTTTATTTGGGTTGAAAACCAAATATGAAGTTAGTCTTCTTTTAAATTCTTAAATTTTCAGAGAACTTTCTTCACTTTTCATTTCTGGCATGAATAGAGCAAATAGAGGGACAAGTCTTTTATTTGGCCACAGGTTTTCTTACTGTATTGCTGGATATGACTGTATGTAAAAAGAGCCTGACCTCAAGGTGAAGTCAAGCATGTTCTTACAATATTTGCGTGATGTTATTTAGTAACGAAATTTTGGCAGAGCTGAACTGTCAGGCGTTTGTCTGATTTTGAGAAAAAACTCCTAATGTGAGCAAGTCCCAGTTTGAGACTGCTTATGAATCATTTCAAAGGCTGGTAGCAGTAGGCTGAATGTAGTTTGGATCTAACTGATTAGCTCTGTGGCAGCTCTGGATTATGTGATCATTTGAAGTCTCCTTTAGACCCTGCATTTCTAACTTTTTTTTGTGTTACATGAAACGGAAATATTTTTTGGTGAAAAGCAGTTGTTTAAAAGGAGCCACTTAACAGCCGATACACAGATTTTAATCTCACTTTTAACTTGTTTTCTGTGAAAATCTTACTATTTTTTTTTTTTTCCTTCTGTGGAAGCGGTCTCTCTCGTTTCCCTTGAATCTGCTGAAAGACCAAACTACTTTCTGTACATACACGACAATGAAACCGTTGGGTTGGAACAGTGGCAGGCAAGTGCCTCCTTTCGGAGACAAGCCACCTTCTTCCATCACCAGGGCCTCTGGAGTCCAGGGCTCAGCGCCTTCGAACTGCACAGTAAAAAAGGCTTTTTCATCATTCTCACCTCATCTGGTGTTAAAGTGGCAAAGTATGATAATTCAGAAGAGTTCAAACGTTTGAGTACCTTTAATATTGAAGGTAAATTTTGCATAATCCCCAGGGATAAGTATGGTTTATTCTCCTTGCCTTTAGAGCACTTTCATCAGCAATAGTAACAAATAATTTTTATCCTATTTTTAATTACTATTCTTTCCTTCCACTCCACCTCCAAATGTTGCTATTTTCTAATTTTTGCAGATATGATGATCACTTTATCTTTGGAATACATTTTCATTGTTTTACTCTTCCAAAGTGAATGTGGCACATCGCAAAAAGATGTGTGTTAATGTCTTGCTAGTGAGCTATAGCTATCTATTCTTTTAAAGGAATGGGTTAACTGTATTGCTTCTGCAACCAACAGTGCTTTCACAATGGTTAATTGATTTTTAAGGTTTTAAAATGGAATATGTTGTAAAAGCAAGTACCTGTTTGTATCTTTGAAGCTTCAGTGTCTTTTAGCTTGATTGAATTTAAAATACCTGCAATTGAAAATGAACTAAATCTCACCTATTGGAAAGTTCTCAAGAATTTCTCTACTTGATTTTCAATTTTTCTGAAAATCCCAATGTACATTATAGAAAAGACTATAAATTTATATCTTATTGATTACACAATCAATAAATAAAACCTTTTCCTTCTTTCTCAGAACTCAGTGCGTCAGTGCCTTATAGACGGATGTGTGAATGGCGATATGAATCTTGTGCTAATCCTTGTGTTAAAACATGTAGTGATCCTGAAGGAATAGCATGTAAATTCCTTCCTCCGTAAGTCATATTAAGCTCAGTATTGCTACTGTATTGTGGTTTTTGTACCATAGGCTTTCTGAAAATTACTGTAGCTGCAATATCCATTCACTTTTACTTATCTAGATTTCAGTATCACTCTTGCGAGCAGCTCTTACAAGTCATGTGAAAATGTTTGTAACAAGCCTCTCGCTTCCCACAGTATATATTCCTGTTTACATGCAATCTTTCAACACAAGAATACAAGGGTTTTTAGTTATCCCAGGGGATTAGCTTCTGGTATTGGTTAGGTAGAAACCTACTAAATTAAATGAATGTTGTTCCTTTCTATGGATTTATATTCACATCCTAAACCAGCATCCCATGATTCCTGTAAATGACTACTTTTTTTGTTGTTTATATGACAAGAGACCAAAAACTGGAGGAATATAAGGGTGGACTACACCCTCTCCTCTAAGAGGAAGGAACTTTACTATAAAGAGATGCTCATTGGCATGGCACGAGGGATTTCACACTGCTGGTGTTATATTGTTCCTTAGTAACAAGATTACCTGTCTCCATGGATCTTCCCTGGCACCTATGGAACCACAATTTTTTAAACAAACTAAAAAGAAAATTATCTAAAATGTCAAGGCATAAAATCTGGTGGAAAAGAAATTCTACTTTGAATTTCGGGCTATCTCCCTAGGCATATGCAGTTTATGATTAGAAATATTACTAATATTGCTAATTTTCTTTGTTGGTATTCTTAGCTTTTTTCACATGGCCACACTGGTTGTTAATTTAATAATCAAAATCAAAAGGTAAGGGCATATATGGACTTGCCTGCACTTTCCTACTCTGAAAGTGCACAAGGATGAGACTTCCTACAGAATCTATTTAATTATTTTAATGTCTCAAATGAACATATCTGAGTAAAACAGTGGTCTTGTAGTGAAGTTCTTTGTCCTGTGGGAAACCTTTCTGCTTAGGGATCTGAACTTCCACCTGGTTGTGGAAGTAGAATGGTCCAAAGCCATCGTGTTCATCAGCCTATGCAAAGAATCAATTAAAAATTTAGAAACAGGATTGTGCTGTTCAATGTCTTATTGACCTTAAAATGCCTCAAAATGCTGCGTTCACCATTACACTGGAAGTTCTCAGAACACTGATGGAAAATACATTCAAATATTTCATTTTGCCAAAGTGAAATAATTTAAAATTAATTTATATTTCTACTGTGGCTTTAGAATTAACTATACAATATTTTAAAGGGTTGAAGGATGCTTGCCATACTGTCCCAAAAACATGATCCTTGATGAGGTCACACTTAAATGTGTTTATCCAGAAGACTGTAAGTATATTTTATTATATTGGTCTAATCTTATAAATCACCCTAAAGATCCCAGGAAAGGTTTTAATCAAATGTACATTGTTGTTTTTTATTAAATGCTTTACCAGAAGAAGAATGTCTCTCTGGGACATAGACTCCATTCCTAGTCATCCAAAATACATCTACATCCAAACAAGCCATAGCTAAAGTTGAATTCTTTCATTTCTCTAATAGTGTGTTAAATTTAACATTTTGTGATGGTGTTATACTCATCACAACTATATTTGATTATATACTGCTAGTATATCGTATGTATGTAAGCGAAAGATCCCAAAAGGAAGAAATACTGCTGTGGTGAAAAGTTCAGATGTTTCAGTTGATGAGCCACCTCTAACAAATTCAGTGCATCCATTTCATAACTTCTGGTGTGTGAAGTTACCACATTATTCACTTATTTGGGGGATACAGTATTCTTTTAACATAAATTACATTTTAATAGTATCTCTTATTTTATTTTACAAGTTTTGACCTAAACACATTGTGTTTGATATTTGCTAGTACAAAGTTATCTCATATAGTATACTAACTTCCAAAGATATAAAAGAAGATAACATATTATATAATATATTTATTCCAAATATTTTACTATTTTGGATTTACTGAATTTTCCATGGAATTCCCTCGTTGCTTCAAAACTGCTCTGCAAAATCAAGGTTTTCAGCAATAATAAAAAACTAGCTACTCCATTTGCAAAGAAAATCTGAAAACTTCTTGAGTCAGCTGAGTTCCTCAAAGTCATCAGGCAACCTGGAACCACTGGCAAGTTATCTTCTCAGCAAAATGATACTCTGATTTGCTAATATTTAAATGGAACTTGAGTAGAGATAGATGTTGCTATTTTGCTTTACCAATAATTCGTAAAAGACAGTGAAACATGCATTTTTCCTTTTAGGCATACCAGTGACACCTACGGAATCAGCAATTGGAACAAAACCTTCACTGTTAATCTCTCACACGGGTGCTACCACAGAGAGATTTCCTCAGACACCTCCTTTATTTGTTACTTCAGGGACTGAGTCAACTCACATTGGCGTGACAGCCAAAATAACCATGAAGGCAAACACCATTCTAATGGGAATGAATATGTCGGCGCAGTCCCTTACAGACTTTCATTCACTAGAAGCATCTAATGCAGCCACCTATTCAACATTTTCATTACCAGCTACAGTGGAGCCTTCTGATGTACTTCACAGCACAGCCAGCCTTACTGGCCTTTCCAAACTCATCTCTTCAACAGATTTTCCAACTGCTCTTCAAGCCTCAGCAGTCACATCACGTACTGTCAGTTCTACTGCATCTATAACTTTACCCATTGCAATAGCAACTCCAACAACCCTGCTCAGTGCAAGTCCTATTCCAACACATTCTACGTTATTAACACCCCCTTCCCTACTGGTAGTTCCCTTTCCACTTGAAACATCAATCACTCAGCTAGGAACGTTTCCCCCTTCCTCAGCATTAAAAGCTTTAACGTCCAAGCCATCTTTTGTCACTTCTGAGCTGCTTGCAGGGATTGGAAAGAGTAGGAGTCCTCCAGTAAGTCATTTTAAGGGAGCAACAGTATCCTCCAAAGTGCCTTTGTCTGCTTTCCTGGTTGGCAAAGCAACTTTCACAAGACCTGTATTTCTTCCAGGTTCATGGT
>VYZV01030837.1:7161-22032 GCA_013401275.1 Pandion haliaetus | reverse complement strand
CCCCCCCCCGCCGCCAACAACCCAAAAAAGATCTTACTGTTCTTGATAGGATCCTTCACAGCAGCATTTGTTTTTGCCACGTCATCTGCAAGTTTACTGTAGTTGTTTCTCAAGCCCAGGAGATTCTGGTTGAGGTCTTTAATCTGGGCCAGGACATCATTTGCAGTATCATTGGCTTGTCTTGCTTTGTCTTTGGCTGCCTGTACCTTTATAGCTGTATCTGTAGGTAGAAAAGGATAATGAAGTAATTGCCTAGAGCACAGAAGTTTCCTTCATGCATCTTAAGAATAAAGTTGGGTCAAAATTCTACCATCTTAAATTGTGTTGTGTAGTTCTTCGAGAGCTCCTACTTCACATGTAGTAAGACATTACTATTTGTAAGTGTGGATTGGAGAATCTGGCCCTTTATGTCTTTTTTGAGACATCCAACGCACCTGAGGAAGAGAAAATGCTCCAGCCCCATTTGTAGGTAAAGGACAAATAATTTTTATTAGGTAAATTTTTGTGCAATTTTGTTCTTGCTGTTGACTCACTGGTTAACCTCTGATCAAGTGTCAGATATATTTGATACTTACAATAGAAATAGGACTTTCAATGTTCTGATGTATGGAGTACAGAAACCTTACTCATCTTAAAACCTAACAATGTGTTTCAGCTGACATTGTGACAAACAATCTTGTGAATCAGGAGACCAAGGGTCCATTGACTGAGTTAAACACATACATCCATGGACATCCTTGGTGAGCTTGAGCAAATGCTGCCCTGCCTCTCTGCCTGCAAAATGGAAATGAATGTTCTATCTTTGGGGTGAAAACATTCAAGTCTGGAATGGCTTTGATTCTGCTATTGATAAATGATAAAACAGGCAGCTAAGTATTCAAGTAGGTATTTATTCAAACCCTGTGTTAGTAAATCGGATTGCTTTAAAACTTATCACGCAGCACAGGTGGTGTTGCCACACTGGGATCACAACACATGATGAGCCATTAGCACAGGTTGTGCTCGTCTAGGGACCCGCCAAATTTTCTGAATTCTCACAGGTGGGAGGAAGTGAGCAAGCAGAAAAATGTCACGGTGGACTCTCCAGCTTGCAAGAGAACCCCTGTGAACTCCCACTCTACTGCCACACCACAGTGGAGTTGTGGGACCTGCAGGAACCTGCTTTGCCACCTGCTTCCTGTGAAACTATTCTTTGAGTTGCTTTCCCCTTGTGTTCTCCAAAGTATCCTCGTGTCCCTCAGTCCTATGAGAATTTTGGAGTGCAGCTCAGAAGTTTGGACCTCTCTGAAACAACCGTGTAGACATAGTGCCACTTGTAATACTGACTGGGGCTTCCTGTGATAGTCCGTGAAGTTAACAGACTGCACTGCAGTAGTGGGGAAGGCACAGGAGGTTATGTTTTCTTTCAATTTCTGACTAAGAGAGAGTTGATACGAGTTAGTTTATATCAACATCTGCTTGAAGCAGATTGCACATTCCTGATTCTATGACTGTGTGAAGACATGGGAAACACAGACATTTTCTCCATTTCAAGGGATCGACAGCACAGTTTTCCAAATAGTCTCCTAGGCAGGTAGGTCCTTCTTCTGTGGAATATCTGATGTGATAAAGCCTGTGGCGCACATGATGCTTCCTAAGGCCATAGAGAATTGGTGGGTTTGTCCTGCACACTGGAGAGTTACATGACCCTTTTTACTTCCTTGAGTAAAGGCGTTATTATACCTGTGCTCCAAACAACTCCAGCCTTATTTCTGAAGTTTTGGCTCTGAAAAGCCCCCAAAATACAATAGCACCTTAAAAATACAACTGAACCTTTAATAAACCATTATCATCATCAGTACTGACAAGTGAAAGAACAGAGAGCTCTGATTGCCTTTTTTCACTTTTCTTTTTTCATCATATCTAAGTATCTCTTTTTGAGGCCATTATTTGAGGTTATGTACCTTTCTGGCAGAGTGAAAGTTGGAGTTACTGTGTTACTTCCCTCTATTGCTCATACAAATTATATTTCTTTTCAGCCACACTTTAAGTTATGCCATCCCTGCACAAGTAGGTTCTTGTCCTAAGGTGGTCTACCTGTCTATCCCATTTTGAATCCTTCTGCTTTTATTTGGCTATTAGTATAGCATGGACACAAGAATTATTAGTTTAGGCTGTTCTCTGCTTTCTCAAATCCTTGAAGAACAAGATATATGACAGGGTCATTTCCTCCCCCATCCTCACTCTTTATTTCCCTATTGGACAACTGCATTTTCTTAGCCGTACCATGTATTTGCTCTGAATTTATTCTTAATAGACATCCGCTTGTTTTTATGAGTGTCCTTGTCCCAAGAGCAAGCTCCCTGTAACTCTAATCTGACAAGAGCTTATTACATTGCTAATGGTTGCATATTTCATATTTCTTTTACTTGTTTCATATTTAGTATTCTGTGTCCTAAGGTCAACTGGCCTGAGAGGTCCATTTTGTTTGACTGAAACTCTGTGCACAGGAAGAGAAACAGTCATCTCAATACCTGTGGCCAAAAGCTAGGAACTGGCATAAGACGAGCATGACATACTAAAACAAATTTTGTGAATGCCTGATTTCAAGGATCACTAAATCTAAACCAAAACTTTTTGGTTATCTGGAAACTTAAAGCCACAAAAACGTGCAAGATGTTTGCAAGTAACTTGTTTTTCATGCCAAGTTTTTACATGCAGTCTGAACCTTCCAGGCCATCACAAATCAGACAGAATATGGGTTTTCTTTAGAGACTTTTCTTAAGGCATATCTTCAGTTTATAAAGTGCTCCTTGGAGACAAAAGTTGTAGCAGATTACATTGATAAAAAACTTTCTATTTTCTAAAACAAACATTTAGTTTATCACTGTCCATTATAATGAAACTATGTTGTAGCTTCCTGTCTCTCGCTATCACAACACAAAGTAGCTAACATCCCAGGACTTTGTGATTTTAGTAAGTGTTACAGAATTTAAAAAAATTTATTTTTGGCTATATAGAATTCCAAATGTGCATAGCACTTCAGAGTTCAGTGAGGAAAGCCTGTTCCAGTTCTAAGCAATTTGCAGTCTAAAAAAGATATACAACACGCCAAACGGTGACTGGAAACGATACTGCAAAATAAATCAATGAGAGTGTGGCAGAAAGGTAAGACAAACCCCAGCAAATTTCATCCTGCTTTTCCTGTAAAGTCAGTAAGTCTTTATTCTTCTTGGGTTAAATTATACTGGTTAAATTATAATGGTTCATTAAACAGTAATTTCCTAGAAAGACTTTTCATGCTTAAAGAAAAGACTGTTTGTCTCAGATTGTATCGTAATTCCTGATATCGTAGTTCTTTTCTTTCTGAGACCTTTTGCAAACTGCAGAAACATGGTACCTTTTACCCTGCCAAAATACAAACTGATACCATATAACTGTTTTCAGTTCTGTTCTCTCTCTAACGTTGCTCACCTTTGTCTTACTACAGCAGCCAATGGTCAAAGTGGACACAGCATGGACACAGGCAAAGATTAATCAGACAGATATTAAGTGATGGAAAATGAAACAAAAGAGCAGGGATGAGTCAAGTGTTGCAGCACTTTTCCAGCTTACCGTTAGGAATGGCTGACAGCTTTCCTAAGGTTTCATTCAAAGCTCTCAGGAGAATGGAATTCTTCTCATCAGCATCTTTCAGCCTGTTCTGCATGTTGTCCAGATTATCCCCCTTTTCTATAAAAAATGCACACAGTACAGAAGCTTTAACTCTTTGTTTCCACTATCCTTTCTTTGACCATAATTTAAAATGCATAATAATGAACAAGCCATTTATCATTAAGGTATTATACTGTGTAAATAAGGAAGTCCAGTAAAACTGGTTGTAGGGTTCACTGATAATCTTCTTCTGTTTCTTTAAGTTCTCTACTTCCATGGTATCTAAATGCTTGAGTTCCTTGTACTGTTGTATATTTATCAAGGGTTTTCCTAGGGTGTACAGAGGAAAGAAAAAGAATGACAATCACAGATAGCATGATTTATGCAAATTCACATAATGACCCACTGATAGATTCAACAAGCGTGACTTTTAGTCATTGCTTTGATTTCTAGATTAAGCTACTACTGAAATTTTCTTCTTAAGGTGGTTGTCTGGGTTGAATGAGTTGAACACAGTGTGAAAGAGGCAAGATTGATTAGGTCAGCTTACTGTTGCAATTGACTGGCCAGAGCCCACTTCTGTTGGATTTTCTCAAAGATAACTAACGTTGACATAACATCTGAGGAAAACATGAGACCACCCTAGCACTGATAATCAATATGATGAGAATACAGTAACAACAGGTTATTATGAAATTAACATACTAAATTTGGGGGAGGGAAGCCCATTTAGTAAATAAAACTCAAAGCTAAGGATTTGTTCAAATCAAAGAACTAGTACAAATCAAAGGCACAGGTGTGTCATATTCAGTACATTGCAAGTGAAACTGATGTTATCCTTTACAGGTAAGTTCCTGTTCCTCAGCAGTTGCTTTGAATAAAAATTATGGATTTTTTTGGAACAGTATCCAGCATAACAATCATTTTTCAAACTCTCAAAAGTGAGATTCCAGCTGAGCTTTACAGCTATCTAAGTGGACATTATTTCAAAATTTGGAAGTAAAGTTTGGCACAGAAAATGGTAGTTAATGCTTAAACTACTATCTTAGGGGGCATTTTTCATAATTTCTTTGTATCAATATAGAACTCTCTGCAACAGACAGCTGGTAATTTCTTACCTTACAGGCATGCCCTACTGGGAAACTAATTCAACATCACTGTGATTCATAGCAGGAAGAGGAGAATAATTTGTAGAAAAGGAGTTCAGGACACAAAGCTTGACTGTGACCTTCAGATATGTGACAGGTTATTGAAAATGAACACCTAGTTTTTGGATACTTATCCAGGTAGACACTGGGATAGGAAACCATACTGGAGATGAGGTTTCTTGGTGAATTACAGTCACATACTTGTCAGAAACAAAAAGCATCTCTTTTTACTAAGGAACACAAATTAGATATGTCATTGGTACTCCAGCACCTCCAACAGAAACAGGGCTGTAACCCCTCTGTGAGAGACTAAACAGAATAATAGATTAAAATGAGGGCTTATGGTTCAAGTTCTACAAATCCTAAAAAAGTAAGGTTTCTTAAAACTAGATGTGCAAGAAGCAATTTGTAAAGAGAAACATCCAACAAAATGTGTACTACCTACAAGAAATCATTAATTTTTCCAAGACTATAGCAAGGCTGAAATAGTGGATGGAATTTAAATGAGAATCATACTTTTGTTGTTAGACCCTTTGACATGTCATTCAGGAAGAAATCTGTTTGCTTTGTTTAAATTAGAGCAACACACAGAACTGCAGGAGTGCCTGGAGGTAAGCCTTCATTCCTGCAAAATGTCTTGCAGAGGAACAGGACATTTGTGTGAACTGTAAGAGTCACAGTTAACACTAGAATAAAGTCAGGAAGAATCATTAAATTATAAGATCTCTCTTCTCAAAACCACTTTTTTTTTAAATAAGAGGGTTTGTCTCCACTGCTGAATGAGGCTACTGGTAATGTGATGTTGTTAAACCAGGATGAACTCATGAGATTCTGGTCTTAAATTCTCTGAGACTTTATCTGAGTTCATTTCTTGTTAAGTAATAATACCGACAAAACTGTTTTAATTTCCTCCATTTAATTCTAAAATTATGGTCTGCCTGATATTTCCTTGGTGTCTCTGGTGCCTTTTGGGATATTAGTGTTTATAAAGTGTGTTAATATTTCTGACATATTTGATTCATTTCCGGTGGTGGTGTGCTAACTTTGTTGCATACTCTTAAATTATCTTTTTCTCCTCTTTACTCTGCCAGATCCAACATTATGCTAATTATCCCCCAGTTATATTTCTGAAGAATCATGTTTCCAGACTTCTGTTTTCAGCTTTGTAACCATAGCAGCAAACTAATTTTTATGGATTTTAATAAGGGAAGTTTCCCTAGAAGTCCTGAAATTGAATACTTTTTTCTTTTAATTTCTCAAACACATTTTACTTGTGTTTTTTTTAAAAATTACACTACTAAAGCCATAAATAAGTGCCCTGAGGGAGGCTCTTACACAAAGAGATGTGAGGCGATACTAAGGCCTGTGTTAGCTTTTCAAGGAGATGGTTCATTTTGCATAGTGATATTAACATTAAGCTATATTTTGAAGCAACTTCCCATACTGTAATCCAGATGGCCTCTTCAGTAAGCAGTGAGCTAATCTTGTGTATGAATCACGAACTGAACTGACTTCATGTCAGCTTTTCCCCATCCTTTAATTATTACCATTTACGAAAAATGCTGGAGCTATGATTTGAAGGCCTGAGATCCTCTAGTTAATTGTAGAAGCTAGACAAAATACAGGCAGCTACAATCTAAGTTTTTCCAAACTACATAGCTTATCTGACTTGGAAGGGGTTAGTGGGTCTGCATTGTAAGATGCCAGGCACTGTCAATTCACATGAAAGTGTAGGTTGAGGAGTATCCTGAGAAATTTATCTCAATCCTCTTTCCACTTGATTAGCTCTGCATGGAGATGGCACAGGATGCCAATCAATGCACTGTTTATTGTTCAAATCAACACTGCATTGTTCATGCATCACTGAAACTAAACCCTGAAGAGTAAGCAGGATCCTGAAGGCCTTTGCAGGTATGGGCCTTTAAGTTTTCTGGCTTGGTTAACATGAACAAAGATTTTCAATTTCTGTTTATATCTCCATAGTTAAACACAGCATTACAGAATAAACATTATCCCTTTTTTCCTCTGAGTGAATAAATTGAAGTGAGTCAAATGGATAAAATAAATAAATCCCTGCACTCAATTATTTCATCTTAAGATGAACTTAAGAACTTAGTTACTTGCTGTTCATAAGCAGTGACCTATTTTTAAAGGAGAAAAGTTTTTACAAGTCTCTGCAGATCACATACAGAGGTGGCACTGGTTAATTACTGATGATGTGCCACCATTGCAATGCTAGTGGAAACAAATGTCTTGTGATAGTATGACCAAATGCAGTTTTCCATGCGAAACTGTCCAAGAAAATATCATAAGGCTACACTACCCAATGCATGTACCCCAAAATCAGAATAAAGGTGGAAATCTGTAAAGGAGCAACAAATGCAGCTGTTTTTTCTGATTGGATACTGCACAAATGAACTGGCAGTCACACACATCCCTTTCCGTTATCTTTGGTTTGCTTCTTCCAAATAGCATTCTTGCTCCCCACAGTCTCATCCTATAAAGAGGAAGATGGGTCACAAGCTAAATTTTTTTCCCCTAAACCAAACAAGACTTAGAAACTGGCATTAGGAACCAACAGGGCAAAGAGATGTAACTAGAGAAATGCAGCAAACGATGGTTAACTTTTAAAAAAGACTATTTCAGCACTGGCTTCAGTTTTTGTATGAATATTAAGTTGGTCATCAAACCAATGCAATAATTTGGTGAGCACAATACGCCAGGTCAGCAAAAATACAAAGCAGAGGAGAATACATAAACAAAGGATTTAGCTGTACCTATCAGCTGGAAAATATTTTAGCTAAAAATATTCACATGTTGTCAGACAAGACATGTCCCCCTCAAGTTGTCAATTTTTAAGCAAAAGAAATGATGAGCTGAATTTCAGTAGCCACCTGACAGCAGTCTCTAGCTGAAGAAGAGTTTATAGATCTTATTTTCACTTTTCATTGACCAGTTTTGACAAAGTCTGTATATAGTCTCAAATCTGTACTGGGGCAAGTATATTTTTAAAACAGTAAATTCAAAATTATAGGGAAGAAAAATTGCTCCTGGCAAACTGAAAATCCCTCAAGGCACAGAGAAAATGAAGCTGGCAGGCAGGAGCATTCATTCATTTGTAGCCAAAATTTCAAAACTCCTAGCCCCACAGACAGAGAAATGACTAAATCTCCATTTTAATAGCTTCTGTCAGAAGCTTTGCTTTGTAAAGGCTGTTTCAGCAGTTTTTGGTGGTAACATAAAACATCTCCATGATTAACAGCCATTTTATAACTTGGGTAATTGGCCACAAATCAGGGGAATGTCATAATGTAGCAAGAAAACACTCCCACCTCCATCACAGCCCAGGCTGGATTTTTGGAGCATATATTAGTTGAGTGGCTTATGGGTCTTCATTACTTTAACTAATATACTACCTGTAGTGCAGACAGAGAAATTTTAAAGTAATTATTACTTCTGTCTACCAGCCTATCATACATCCTGCACTTCCAGACGAGACTTTGATCTGAGTGGCTTTATAAGAATTGTAAGAAAATATCTTTCTATTAGTTTGACACTCTCGCTTTCTGTCGTGGAAACATCACGACATCCAGAAGGGATTATGTTCATAATACTAATAACATCACCACTTTGGAGCAAAAGTGGGATGGGGAAAAGAAGAAATCCAATAAATCTGTCATTGCATTTTATTCTTATACATCTGCATTCTGGGCATAACATTAACTGATCTCTGTGGGTCAAGCTGTGGAGCATAGAATCATAGAGTGGTTTGGGTTGGAAGGGACCTTAAAGATCACCTAGTTGCAATCCCCCTGCCATAGGCAGGGACACCTTCCACTACATCAGGTTGCTCAAAGCCCCATCCAACCTGGCCTTGAACACTTCCAGGGATGGGGCATCCACAGCTTCTCTGGGCAACCTGTTCCAGTGCCTCACCACCGTCACAGTAAAGATCTTCTTCCTTCCATCTAATCCAAATCTACCCTCTTTCAGTTTAAAGCCCCTTATCCTATCACTACATGCCCTTGTAAAAAGTCCCTCTCTGGCTTTCTTGCAGGCCCCCTTATAGGTACTGAAAGGCTACTGTAAGGTCTCCTCAGAGCCTTCTCTCCTCCAGGCTGAACAACCCCAGCTCTCTCAGCCTGTCTTCAGAGGAGAGGTGCTCAGGCCCTCTGATCATCTTCATGGCCCTCCTCTGGACTTGCTCCAACATGTCCGTGTCCTTCTTATGTTGGGGGCCCCAGAGCTGAATGCAATACTCCAGGTGGGGTCTCACGAGAGTAGAGGGAGAGAATCACCTCCCTCGACCTGCTCGTCACACTTCTTTTGATGCAGACCAGGATAGGGTTGGCTTTCTGGGCTGCAAATGCACATTGCCAGGTTATGTTAAGCTTCTCCTCAACCAACACCTCCAAGTCCTTCTCCGCAGGACTGCTGTCAATCCAGTCATCACCCAGCCTGTATCTGTGCTTTTGATTGCCCCAGACATGTACAGGACCTTTCACTTGGCCTTGTTGAACTTCATGAGATTCGCATGGGCCCACCTCTCAAGCCTGTCCAGGTCCTTCTGGATGGCATCCCTTCCCTCCAGTATGTCAACTGCACCACACAGCTTGGCGTTGTCGGCAAACTTGCTGAGGGTGCACTCAATCCCACTGTCCATGTCACTGACAAGATGTCAAACAGTGCTGGTCCCAATACCAACCCCTGAGGAACACCCAACTTGTCACTGCTGTCCACTTGGACATCAAGCCATTGACTGCAACTCTGAGTGCAACCAGCCAGCCAATTCCTTATCCACTGAGTGGCCCACCTGTCAAATCCATGTCTCTCCAATTTAGAGACAATGATGTCATGCGGGACAGTGTCAAATGCTTTGGACAAGTCCAGGTAGACTGGCCATGTTTTATTAGATGCAAAAAGGCATACTGTGAAAAGTTAAGAATGTCTGTATGAAGCACTTTAAATCTAAGACAGACCAGAGAGCATTAAGAAAGCTCCGTCTCATAACCCTTCAGTATGGGATGAGAACATAGACAAAGATCTAACACATGCGTTTTAAGCACTGCTCCCTCCTTGCATTAGGATTGCTTTATGAATCTTTAGACTGTTTAGACCTTCGCTTCTGAATTATGGAACTGTTATCAACTTAAATTCTCACTGGTGTAAAATGGGTGAATAACATACTTTTTTCAAAAATCTCTGAAGTAATGTCTTACTGAGGTTGATGATTACTGAGGTAATACATCTTTTCTCAGGGTTAAATTGGACAGTTTTGTAAGCACATGGAATTCACGTACATCCAAGTACAGACAATGTTTTATTTTTCCCTTGAAAACAGGGCACTGTGCTATGTGAAGCACATGATTACTCCATTATAGCTGCCTGGGGAGAACACAAAGCTATGGACGCCACTCTGTGGCGTCTAGTTTGCTTAGAGGAACGCTGCGACAGGGAAGAGGCAGTGCTGCCATTTTAGTGTTTCCTATACACTAGCCACAGCAAACTGCAGCAGTTTGCATTCCAGAAAGGGGCACTAACAGTATCCCTATTAGTTCTACTTCAGCCATGCTACTTACATTGCAAAGTGGCTTCCCCTCATAGCTTTGTGATTTTCTGTAACTTATTTACTGAAACATGCCCCTCCAGCCCTAAATCTGTACTGAATCTGGCAGTAGTCGCAATAAAGAACACACTAAATATAGATACAAGAGTTACTAGTAACTGAAGACACATTTTTTTCCTCAGAGCTGCTACAAGAAAATAATAGGTTTTTAACCTTCAAACAGTGTACGACAGTGAAACGTAATTAATGACTTTATAAAACATTATGCTTTATGACCTTATTAAATATTATGTTTACTTGTTAACTAGTTCTGCAGTTGGAAATCCTAGAGCTGCCAAAACTAAATGAAAGTGTGGTAATAGCCAAAAGATTACTCTGTAAGTTTTATGGATCTCATCCTTCATGCTGTATGCTTTTCGCCATGCATCTCCCAGGAGGCCAATGAAAATCTTGTATGTTAAAACCTGAAAGACTGGCGTCTATTACAAAAATCTGTCTTGTTTCTAATAAAAAGTATTTTAACTGCTCTAGCATGACAGGGAAGCTTCAGGCATCACCTCTGTGACAAGCAGTTTAAATCTCAACCTCGAATATTTACTGTGTGTGATTTTTCTAGTTCTGATGCATGAAACAAACAAACAAAAAAAACCCCAGTGTGATTTTCAGATCCTATGATGAGCAAAACATATCATATTATAGCTGTTTTCCTTTCCTCACCTTTATTTCTTCCAAGTCCTAAATCTGTTTTCTCACATAGGTTTTCAAGTGTTATGCTTTTCCAAGCATTGTGGTTAATTGCAGGTTAATCCTATTATAGCTTCAGTCAATTGAATCAGATTAAACTATAATGTATCTAGTATGAAAGAATTTTTCAAAAACTGCAGTGACTGGACACAAGCTTCTCAAAATACACACAACAAAATTTCAGATTACAACAGAGAGGGGATTACAGTGCACTAATTTGAAATAAACGACAAAGTTATCAACTTGAACTTACTTTGTCTAGACTAATCAAAATATTACTCAGTATTCAGATAAAAGACTTTCAAAATAGCTGTACGGAGAACTCAGTTAATTGATCCTCCTCTCAGACTTTACTATGCCAGGGGCACAAACACTGTATGCTCCTAAGTTGCTTGCTTTGTTATACGTAAAACCAAAGAAATTAAAGCAGTAACGTTTAACATTTTTCACAAAGGCAGATGTGTGAAACTCAGTGTTGGCCTACTTGAAAGTGGATAATTGTATCATGCTTATTTCCCCTCAGGTTTAGTCTAAATGAATTATTTTTTCAATTCCTTTCTAAGACTGCTGTGGAGAAAGAAGTGTCGAGTACTGTTAAACAGATGCTTCATTAGTGCGGCAATAAGTATTTTCTTAGAGGACCCATAAAACAATCTGTCTAGATAAAGATGCAAGAAATAAACTGCTTTTGGTTGCAATGATCAGAAGATCATTGAATCATAGACTCAGAACAGATGTTTGTCCAAAGATCATTTTACTCCTTCTGACCAACAGTCATTCCTCACTGATGTTTGTCTAAGGTATTTGCAAAGGTCACATCTCTCTTATCTCCTCAGTAATCAGTTCCAGTACTTCTGTATTTTAATTACAAGGAAGATTTTCCTAATATGTGATCTGCATCAGTGTATTTGAAATACGTTAGTCCCATTGGCTTTGGAGAAACCTTGACATAACTGAAGAATATTAAATCCCTACTCAATCCCTACTTTTTCAGTCTAAAATTTTAAATTATTTCCATCTTTATCTCTCCGCCACTAGATCTCCACTTAGTCCTCATGATGTCTTCAGAACTCTCTGCAAACCACCTCAGCCCTCATGAAGTTCAGTGCCCAGGACTGTAGCCATTAACTTAGCTAAAGCACAAGGAACTCTGAACAGAGTGGAAGGGTTGTTTCAGGTGGTTTGGAAAGCCATGCTCCTATTCATGCATTACTCTGTGACACCTGACTTTTCCACCTCTACTCAGCACATGATCCATGCTTCTCTTTAGTCTCGTTCTAGAGAAGCGCTACCCAGACAATTGCTCCTCATCCTGCATTTCTGCAGCTGATTATTCACATGGACATGAAAAACCTCATACGTGTCCATACTGTCTACTGTCCTACCTTCTCACACTATGGCATTCACCAATAATGCTCTCATTCATTGAGGAGAAAATATTAAGGTCATTATAAGCACAGTCTAACTTGAATTACCAGCTTTTACATCTCACCAAATAGCATAGTTCAAAACCTTTTTTTTTTTTCCCCAGTGGAAAATATTGAATAGAAATTAAAGATGTTTTACTTTTCACTGGGAAACCAAAGTATTTGGTTTGTAATCTACAAACTTTATGATTTGAGCTGCATTTAGACATGTATTTATGCTTTAGGAACAAAGAAATATTTGTGTGTATGTCTGTGTGAAAATAATTTTTGTCTAGAGACATGTTGTTAGTTTCATTTTTTTAAGAAAATGCTTAGCAATTCCCTCCCATTACTCACTGGCAAATATCTTCATTCTACTTCCCCATGCCTCCCTTTTCTGGCACAGTCCCATAAGCATCTTGAAGAGATATGGTATCTCTGACTGGCATTGCAAACCTTGTTTCTGTATTGACAAGAATAAAAATGTAATGCTGGGCTGGTTTTTGTACTAATTTTCTGCTACAGCATTTAGTCTATCGGAACGGGTATTTCCATCCCTCTCTTCTCCCCACTTACACTTGCCCTTACTGTAGTTAACAAGAGAAGACCAAGGCTCCATCCTCCTCAGCCTTCCTGTCCAAGAAACAGAGAGAGGGGACAAACATCCCTGCATAATGCCTGGACCCAAAACAGGAGAATCTTCTTCATTGGTACATTGTTCAATTTGAAATCAGATAATGAATTATACTTCTTTCCTACTGATATGACTTCCTCATACTGGAAGCATAGCAGCCTCACAATGTTTTTCTTGTATTTAATGGGCCTGAATGCCATATACTGCACATACCTTTAACATCATTTTCTAACATCTTGGCTTCGTTAAGGACCCTGAAGCTTTTCTGAAGAGACATCTTGGCGCCATCCTTCAATGATCCTTGAGGACCAGATGTCTGTAGACAAACAAGCAGTGTCATACATACAGGAAAGTCTGAAGTTATAGAAGATATATGATGATGATCTAAGTGAAGAGTCATCTAAATTTTAAGTGAATATCAGCATACTCTGAATTATATCCCATTGCTGTTATATTGGTCTACAAGAGATAAAACCAAAAAATAATTCTCTAATTAATTTCCTTTTGTTTTTATGGGAAGCCAGATCTTCTTCGGAATACCAGTGATGACTTTAAGAAAAAGAGATAATGTTCGTAGTGTTAAAGAAACAGGTTTGATATTTCAAATTAAGATATTTCAAATTAAACATGGATTTCTCCATCCAGCTATGGACACAGTACCATGCAATACAGTATTTCTCCCTAACAGTGGCTACAGTACCTTTAGAAGCCAGACTGGATCTGATGATCCAAAGTCTAATACCGACAACAAAGATTCCTTTGTCGTTGAATTCAAGAATTGTAATTGCTAGGTCAGTAAAGAAAATATGATATAAAAGAAATAGAGTTTAAAAAGAAGGGAAAACTGCAATTAATCTGGAAGAGTTTTATTACTAAATAACCATCCTTCACCACATTATGCTACTTAAAGATCTTTTGAAAAACATCCATCTCTATCTTCAGTGCAGAGATTGATCAATAAATAGAATGATTTTCTAAATTAGATTAGTATTTTCACTTGGTAGGAAATGCTCTAGGTTGTGAACCACTTACTGTTCAGTTTGTAAGACTGAACTCAGGTCACACATCATACTGAATACATATCTTTGAGAATACTCCTGACAGCCAGATAACATTCTATATTAGTCATGGGTCACAGCCTTGTAACTAGTATGTAATGAAGCAGCAGCTACTTTTCATTTTCCAGGGCAGATACATAGACTCAAAAATTAACTGTGTGTCAATTAAATGACACAGTTATTATTGCTATTCATTATTTATATGATAAGCAAGCCCAGAGGTGATATTTCATATACTACTGAATCTTTGTTGTTTTTCGATGATGCTGTAAAAACCATATATTGGACTTGCCCATTTCTTTCTCTCTTAAAAGTCTTAGGGAATACTTTGGTTACTTTCAAAATTCAGAAGCAAGCTTTTTGTTACAGGGTATCTCATGGTATATGTTCCCATGTCACAGGGGTATAGTTATTAAAGATTCCTTGTATTCATACAAGATGTAAATGTATCCTTAGCTTTCATCATAGGCTAAGTGTTTTTTTAGAAATAAGGCCCATATGACTGCCATATTTCCAAGCTCACCCAAAATATTAATAATTGTACACAAATTCCTTTCAACATGAACAGAAACTATACATCTGAAAGATGAACAAAATTATTTTCTTACAGATTTTCTTTATCACTTAATACAAGTAGCATTGGCAATAGAAAAATACTTATAAACCCGGGGGGGGGAAAAAA
>VYZV01030836.1:31680-42663 GCA_013401275.1 Pandion haliaetus | reverse complement strand
TTCTGCAATCCTTCAGCTTCCAAGGCACATGGTGGAGCCTCTTAACCCCAGTTCCCTCCATCTCTCTGCTTCACAGGCTTTGGGATTTAGATCGACATACCTTACAATTTCAAAGGGTTTTGAATCTCATGGAGCAGGTTTATACCTATGGAGTACAGAATCATGGCAGGCACTTTTATTTTTGGTAACAGGTCCGTTCAGAGGTGGTTCATTTAATGATCCTGTCTCTGGCTGGAGTTCCTGTTCCTCTACAACTCTCCCACAGCGAGGAAGTCTGATAGTTTAGTGTTTGGAATCTAAATCAATAGCATACGTTCATGAGGATAGAGATCTGCAAGCATTAGAGGGAGTAGTTCTTGTTCCCATGCCAGTAACTCTTCTGCCTTAAACACTGAGTGAGAGACACTTGCTTAAACTAAAATGTATGTGGGAGTTGAGTGCTCATAGTTACTCCCTCTTCTGCAGTGTTAACTATAAGGTATCAATTAGAATAATGATTATGCTGTTTAAACAGCACCTGTTTTTTCTTTTTTTGAATTGGCACTTTAAAAGCCAGTGATCAAGTTATTGCTTTATTAATGTAGATCTGGTGAATATACTAACTAATGACTTCAGAATTTGATGTGACGTGAATGTTCTATTAATGCAGAGGAAAAATTAGTCTATCATCCCTGTCAAGCAAGAAACAAAGGAATGATAAATGGGGTGAATAGTTATCCTAGCTCCATGCAGTTTCACGCAAGTTTGAGGTACCACCCTGAGATTATAATTTGAAGAGTTATTTTTAGAAGGAACAAAGAATAAAGTGAGGCAGCACTTGCCATGTGTTAGATCCCCTGAATGTCAATATAAAGGGACTTTACCAGGCACACAGGACAGGAAAGTCTTGATGTTTCAGCTTCAGCATCCATCACTGGTCGTTACTGCAGTGGAATGTTGTGAATATAAGTTTATGCCATGATTTTCAATAAACTTGAGCTTTGTCTTATTTTTTGTCATTTAAAAGGCAGTAAAGCCCCCTGCAATGAAATGGCATCTGCCAAGTGATAGGAAGCTGTTCTGTAGCACCTGCAGCATTTATGCTAAGGACTGGCTTAAGGTCTTCTTTCCTTCAGGTACAGTTTAATAGGATGCATACTGCAACCATTTGTTCCAGAGATATATTCCTCTAAAAGGTTTCTTTATTGACTTTTTTTCAGTGTTCCCTTTCTGTAATTTCTGTGGAGTTTAATTATTAGCCCCAGGTGTCCTGGTTGAAATCCAGACTATAAGAAATGGAGTTTTAAATTGAGACCTGTCTTTTGAAGTGCTATAGAATAGTTTTAATATAGTTGCTATAATGTATGTTTTCCTGTTTACACTGTTGGGTAAATGAGACAAAAATGATAGCTTCTGTTTGAATTTTGGTATATGAAGTCATACCCCCAGAGCAAATGTCTGTGTGATTAAAGTGGTATTGAAGCATTATTAAAAAGCTGTGATTCCAGATATTTTATGTTTTGTTTCACATATAGTCAATCTACAACGAAGACTAGTTACTTAATGTAATTCTGGTTCTTGCACTCTACTGAAGTTGAAGCAACTTTTCATTGGTATCTGTTGGCTTCGGATCAAGCCCTTGGTTTAAAGTATTGACTAAAAGAGAAACTCAGTATGAATGGGAAGCCAAGAGAATTAATACAGTGAATGTGGTGAATTAGCAAAAAAATAAAAAAAAAAAGCAGCTCCCAAAAGATTGCATCCACAAATGTAATTTGTTCCTTTGATTTGATGAATCTGGTTCCAGGTGCTTATTCAAAAGCTCTCTAAGTAGTGGCTTTGCCTGTACCTACCCAAATGCTTTCTTTTCCTTCCTCTTTTTCTAATAACTCTGCTGTTTAATAGATTTGTTTTCCTATTAGATTGCTATGCAGTAAAAAAATATGAACAGAGGAGACTTAATTAAGGAATACTACTGCTGGTGAACCTGAGAAGACAAAATACTGTAGTAGTGAAGATTGTCAAGCACCCCAATAAAAGATGAAGTGCCCACTGGAAGAACCACTCTTGTCACTTAAAATATAGTAGCCTAAGAGGGAAAATCAGAGTGGTTCAAGGTGTCTGCTATATTCCTGTCTTTCCTAAATCAGTCCTCAATAATACTAATGCATGTTTTTAAAAGGAAAAGGGAAAACAGAATTGAGTAGCTTCTCAAACAGCTCCCTAAGGTCTGCCATATCTAAACACTGTGAATGGAAATTGCTGAATAAAATGAATGCAGCCTGTTTGACAAATCAAATGCTGATTTATCTGGGGTTTTATATCCTTGGGAGGATTATGTGGCAGAGAAAACAACTGAAAAATAATATAAATCCAGAAAACATATTGCAGAACTTTGTTGTGAAAACATGCTGTATTTCAAGTCGCATTGATTGGACAGACCAATGCTTGTGGTTTAGAAACTAAATTTCAATTGAGTAAATAATGTCTTATATATCCCTTAAGGTGTTTGACATTTCAACTATCCAGATTGGTAAAAGAAATGCAAATTTGAAGGACATCTAAAGTTGCAGTCCAGGTAGAAAGAAGAGTAATGAACGTATTATTCATCACAGCACTGCTCACTGGGGATATGGTTAGTTTTTTATCTACAGCCAGAAATACGGAAGAGAAGGATGCATTTTAGGGACGTACTCCTGATCATGGTTAGCTCTCCCTCTCTTGCACAACATGGCCTTTTTCCTGTGTACCTTCTTCCTTTTGGCAGACATACTGTGTCAGGAAAATTGATAACCCTCTTGACAGAGAAGCAGACTGCTGCTGAATCTATGACTTTATTAGGCTGCAAGTGAGACCCCTTCCTAACACTGAGGCCAAACGATCCTTGGCCTGGTCTTCAGGTAACGAGAAAATTTTGAAGACTCTCAGCGTGCAGAGAAAGCACCTGTAACAGCAGAAGACCATGTATTTTGGCTTTTCATTAGGTTAGGCCTTCCACTGGTGAAATTAAAATGGTGGAGAAATAGAGTTTGGGGACAGAGAGAGGAGAATAAGGAAGAGTTATGCACCCTTATGTACCCTATGGTTTAGTAATTCTCAAATCACTATCCGTATCTTCAAAATGCATTTTACAGGCTTGAAATTCAGTCCTGCTCATGTGAAGAGCCAGCATGAGATGCTATTTTACTAAGGGGATACACTTAACAAATTATGAAACCCACCACTAAAGTGTGGGTCCTAGTATCCTACAGAAACATCCATATTTTGGCTTAATGGAGACATAATCGTACCCTCCCAAACAAATAAAATAGAATCTAATACAGTTTTATTTTCCTATCCCTGAGATTAACCTTATTTCCAAAGAAAGAATGAACATATGTGACTAACAGTAGACACACAGAAGCAAAAGCACAGTGTCACTGGGTGCATCTACAGTGCTAAATAGACAGGGCGATGAAACAACCTTGAGCATTCCCCAAGCTTTGGTTTGCATTGCTCCAACTTGCTCTCCCAAAGACCAAGTGTGGGGCTAGCTGGAGAGCTAACCTGCTTCAGGAACTGCTCCAAAAAGATAGTGCGTGCAAGACTTGCAGCAGGCTGGGCTCCTTCTACGTGCCATGATACTTCCTGCTATGTCTCCAGAAGACTTGCATTTTATGATTTCCGTTAGTCCACCTTGTTCCTGAGAGAGCTTGTTCTCATTGTCTAATGTGTCTGTGAAAGGGGTTTTTTTCCTCTATTTTGATACCCAGCCTTTGAAGGCTTCCATTTCTGAAAAGACTGTGGCAACATTTGGTCCTCACGTTCTGCTTTCTAAACAAGCACGCACACAAACACACAGAGAAAAAAAAGAAAGATTAATAGGTATTTTTTCTATTCAGAAGTTGAGATGAGCTCACCTTTCCTTTCAAAAGATTTGTGTTTTAAGAAGCAGTTGTATGTATTTGCTGGGTTTTAGCTGTTTTGTCATTCCGTCTGATCAATTCAGTTTCAGAGTCACAGCCAGAGAAGATATATTCAGTTTATGGACAGTTATCTTTTAAAAATTTTCTTCCAGTTTGAGTTTGTCTGGCCTCACTGAAAATTCTGGCAGTCACATTATATATAGTCTGCGGTTTTAGGCAGAGCTGGTCAACAGTTTTCCAAGGTAAAGTTTTTTTCTTCAGAGCTCACCAGTTCCTCAAAAGAGAAATGTTTTCAAGAAATTTATTTCATATGCAGCTGATGGAGCTACATCAGTAACTGAGATCTACCAATTTGTTGCCAATTTGTTGTTTCAAGTTTAATAATTTCTTTATTTTCTACACGTTTATAGAGTTGATCAGTGAGTCAGGTCTGTTTCCTGGAGTTTTTCAGTTAACGTTTCAGCACTCTGTGAAAAGGGAAGAATGTATATCAGTAATAGATTTTGGATGAATATTTGATAGATGAACCAACCTCAAAAGTTTTTTAGTTTTTTTTCACATCAACTTCTCAAATCTATACAACAGCAAAAGATTTATTTTATTCAGGAATGAGTGTGTGAAATTTTGATACGCAATCAAAAGTATATACTTCTGATTTTTGTGCACTGTTACGTTATTTTTATTGGAGAATAAAAGTGTCTCTGTGCATCCCTCATGATGTTGTTGAATAGAAGACCAATGAGAATACATCTAATAAATTATAAAAAAAGTTTAATTCCTGTATTCAAAGGGGAGTTTAATGAGTTTTTCACACAGTAAACAGTAGTGAGTTTATGAACAGTCCTACCATGCTTGTGGTGAAGGCCCTGTAAATGACACTGATGCGTATTTATTCCTGCACTTCTAGTGGGAATATATTTAGGGACCTATAAGCATATATCAGAATTTGTTATAGGGAAGGGAACTTACGAGGAAGGCTTATTATCCCACGAGTGGAATTAAGGTGAAATGAACAAGTAATTGAAGTTATCTTTGATCGTGATTTTTTCATTCCCTTTTTTTTTTCCCCTGCTCTAAGGAAGTGAATATTTTTGATGTTCAGTAGAGCAGTACAATGCTGCACAGAGAAGCATAATGCTGAATTTTCATAATAATGTTTGTAATGCAAATGAGGGACACTTCAAAACTGGGTTATTAGCATTTCTTAATAAAATGTCAGTCTCCTCCTTTTTCTTCATTAATTCTATCAGCAGATTACATAGCTAGATTTTAACATTACTAAATGTGAAGTGTGTGGTGGCTTCGCATGATATAATTATTTGGTGGCTCTAAATCGTTTCAGATTGTGCGTTTAAAACAGTTCCTCCAGCACTAAAGCATTACAGTGAATTAATGAGCAGCTTGTCACCTCTGGGACCTTTCCTTTGAAATCCAGTCTGGCTTAAAGTGAACTCCTACCATTTCAGGCCAGCAGCTGGTAAAAGGTTAGAAAATGAATGAGCTCCAGGGACATCACTGAACTTCCACAGGAGCATATATTTACTTTAGTGCTGTTTTTCAGAGATCAAACCTGGGGAAATACAGAGCTGCTGTGCAGATCTTCACACAGACTGAATCAGCCAGCCAGAGTATTTCCCCATCGCTCGGTTCTCAGTAGTGTGCTTTCCTCTTCTCTCCTTTCCTTCCCTAGCTTCTGCAAGGGAGTTATGGCAACATAGCAACTTGAGCAAACGAACTGCATTCTCCTTCCTATGTGCCACTTAGGCTTTTTCGTAATTATTTTTTGTCACCTCCTTTTCAATTGCCAAAGCTTCCTCCTGTTCCCCCTTGTCCTTTATTTCATTTTTTAATTAATTTATTCTTTTCCTTATCTCCCAAATCTTGCTTTCTGCCAGTGTGTGTGTGTTTTGTTCTCCTTTTCCTCTGTTGTTTCCCAAGGGGAGACTCAACAAGCTATCTCACACTCCACACCAGCCGCATTTTTCCTCCCCTGCTAGACACCTATAAGGAAGCTATCTGTTGCCCTTTTTTGTTCCCATTAGAAAGACTTCAAAGAATGAAATGTTTGTTGTGCTGCTTTGATTTTAGAGGAGAAACAGGAGTGACATTGTATGAACTTTAAGTTCAGAGCATCACTAAGAGCAGTTGGTGAGCGTAAGTCTCTGCCCAATTTTGATTCCAGTTCAGCATCGCTTTGCTGGTCAGTTTTCTTCTCCTAAGTGCATAAGGCAACAACAGATTTTCAGGCTTGGTATTTAAATAGTATGTGCAGGTTAGGATAAGCATTCAGATTGCACAACTGAACTTGGAAATTTAAAAGCCGTGGAATAATAGAATCATAGAATAGTTAGAGTTGGAAGGGACCTTTAAAGGTGATGTAGTCCAACCCCCTGCACTAAGCAGGGACATCTTCAACTAGATCAGGGTGCTCAGAGCCCCGTCTGACCTGACTTTGGAAGAAATTAAACTCCTTACTGTGCCTGGAGAAGCACTGAATTAGGGATACTTTAATCTGTTCTAATTTTTGTGTCTTAATGCTGTCTTGCTAGTGGTTTCTGGCATGGGGATGGATCATTGTGATCAGACTGTGTAACTACCTAACATAACTCAACATCTTGTTTCTTCTAAGATTCTGTGCAGGTTGGGTTTTTTTTTTCCTCCAAATTTGAATGTTGAAATAATGCATAACACTTCCTCTTATTAAGATGGTTTTGGAGTCTCATCTTTGTTAGTAAATCATCTTGACAATCTTCTTCCTTTCGTGTGTGTTGATTTTGATTAGGTAATTAATCAAAAGCCTGTTATTAGCCATTTCTTAGGCCTTCTGTCTCAGACAACCACTTGTCATTTTATCTGGTTGTGGATTACCACTCAGCAATCAAGCCAAGGCTTGCTGCATGCCATGCAGCTCTGTCCTCTGATTTCCCTTACAATCCTGCGGGAAGTCGTGTGGAATTCTCCTTTTTCAGTAATGGAGTCACTTACATTTTGCATTTAGTACAAATCATTGTTTTATCCTATTGATGACTGCTTAAGCTTTTGCCGTTGAGATTGAGTTGGATCTTAACTGCTTTAAAAATAAATGTAGCTCCAACAAACTGCGTAGTTTTACATCCCAACAGTTTAGTTTAATTTGTGCATGGCAAGTTACGTGGATGGCTTTTGCTGTCCTCCTTTTTTATTTGATTTGAGAGAGCGAGAGAGAGGGAGTTGTATTCGTTAAAAAAGATTGTTGCTAAATGAATTGAGTGAAGGAAATTAATTTGTGGAAATACCTTCATTTAGAGAAAAATGCCCCCTTTGTTTTTGGTTTTGAATTAGAAACACAGAAAAGTCTGGGTTGGAAGGGTCTTCTGGAGATCATCTGGTCTGACATGCTGTTGCAAGTGTTAGATTTCAAGCCTTAGATTAGGTTATCCAGGACATGACCAAGATGAGCCTTCATTATTTCCAGTAAGGAGATTCCACTACTTCTCCGAGCAATCTATTCCAACGCTCAGCTGCTCTCATGGTAAAGAATTTTTTTTCTTATATCCAGCTGTACTTTCCCCTGAAGCAACTTGTGCCTGTTACCTCATGTTCTGTCAGAATGCATCCTGATGAGAAGAGTACCTCTGCTTTCCCTGTAACTACTTTTTTTAGGTAGTGGAAGATCATAACTAGATCTTCTGAGCCTTTTCTTCTCAAGCCCAGTTCCTTCAACTTTTCTTCATATGGTAAGTTCTCCAATTCTCTTATCATCCTTGTGGCCCTTTGCTGGACCCTATCCAATTTTTCAGTGTCTCTCTTGAAATGTGGGGGGACCAAAACTGGACACAGTATTCCAAGCATGCCCTAACAAGTGCTGAACAGAGTGCACTAATCGCATCCCCTGACCTGCTGCAGTCCAGGACATGGTTTGTCTTCGTTGCCTCGAAGGTGCTCTGCTGACTCATATTAACCTTGTCGTCTGCCAGGACCTCCAAGAGCTTTACAGCAGAGCTATTTTATGGACTTGTATATGTCCAATTTGTACAGCTTGTCCCTAACTCAACTCTCCTCTACAACTACAGGCATCTCTAGCCCTTTTAGTTTGAATTGTACTGGGTCATGACTATTGCAGTAAGAGGTTCTGGGAGGGGATTACTTTAACCGTGAATATCTTCTGGAGGGAAGCTAAGATGTGTACACAAACACCCGCAGCCCCACCCCCTTCACCTCAGTGCTCTGATATTAATGGACGTGAACTGGTGTTTAAATTTCTTTATGCCTACAGAAGCAATCTGGTTTTTGATCAGAAGGATACTATAAGAGCATGAACTCTTTCTGCGTTGCATAAAAACGCTTGTCTGGCCTCAGACACTCACTACTGGAAGTGCTGTTTGCGTAATGTTGAACTTGCCATGCTCTCGTCCCGTCTGGCTTTTTTATCTCTCTTTTGCAAGCTGACCTGCTCACTTTGCCTATTCTCCAAGCCGGGCATCCAGAACCCAGTTCCAAATCCAGAGACAGGGGGCTGTGTTAGCATAACCTCAGCTTCCTCAGCAGGGCTGAAGGGCTCAGCGTCAGCTCCGGGGGTGGGGCTCCAGACCCACCTGGACTGGAGCACCAAGCAATCTCCAGTGTGTTGTGAAAGACCTGCCAAACTTCTCACAGGGCTTTACCTAATAAGGCAAAGTGAGCGGAGGAAGTGAGAGGATGCACTGTGTAGCCTCCCGAAACACCCAGTGTTATGTTTGTTCATTCTCTGCCACTGCCTCCAGCGGCTTCGTTACAAAGGTTTTCTTGGGTCATAGGCAGCAGACTCAGCCTTTATGCTGCTCTGTCAACAATTACGTTACAGATGAATACTGCCAAAATTTTGATGATTTACCGAGTTGACAGTTGAATGCATTTGCTCAGTGGAAACAGGGTTGTGCAGCCTTCCATGTTAAGGCGAAACAGCTGAAAGAGCTATGGGAGGATAAGCTAGCTCAGAGTATGAGGTTGGGAAGGGAAGACTGCCCAGCCACAACAGAAACTCCACTGGCTGACCAAGAAGGAGCAGTGATGTAGCTTCTGTTCTTGCCCATCCTTTTACTCAAAATCTAATGGCTAGATGTGTTGTCAGGTGTCTGGCCGGGTTTCCAACATGGGTTGGAGGGAGTGGGGTTTTTTCTTTTTTTTTAAAGAGAAATAATTGCAGTTATTATTGATCGTGAAGTGCTTTATACCTCAACTACTTTCAGAGTCTGTGGCTCTATCAATGCCCTGTATTACTTGACAACAATTACGTAGGACTCTTGATAGATGGATGATACGGGGCCAACCTTTCTGTTAAGCCTGTGGGCTCTTTGCATGATTGGATTAGGTCAGTTCCTAATGGGATCTTTTTCTATATCACAAGCCAGACTCAATACAATGTAATCAGAGAAAAGCAGCTAGAATGCTAGCACGGCTAGTTGTAATAAAGTGAAAAATCAACTTCACTTTTTCTTAGGTTGTTGCAGTAATTTATTTTAACAATTAAAAAATAATTCAGTCGGGAACCTGCTATAAAGAGATGATAGTGTTGCTGAGAGTCAGAGCTAGGAAGTTTTCCTAGTTCCCCTTAAAGCCATTGGAGAAGCAAGAGATGATCAGCATGGAGTCTGATAAATTGAGAGGCACTCAACATATTCAAAGTCTTACTAGACGTTCAGAATTTGACTCCAAGTGGCCTTTTATTTGTATGGAGGCGAAACAAAAAGGGAAAATATGTAAATATGGCAAGTTTTAATTTAGGCTTGGGAGGACAGTAGCTTAGCCAGTTTATTAACATTCACCTTTCCGCAATGGTTTGGTTACATGGCTTATTTTAAATAACTCTTCAATGAATAAAGAAAAACAGACACAACTTCTCTGGTAATGAGAAAAGCCCAGTGCCCTTTGTCAGTAGTGGAGCAGAAACAGCCTTTCTTTTTTTGCCATCACTTTAAGTTTCCAATTAGTTTTCCTTCTCTTTTTCCTTCATTCTTAAGTTAAAACACATTCAAAATTGTGCTGACATTGTTCGATGAAGGTGAAATTTCAGAAAGTTAAATGTTCAGAAACAGGACTAATTTGATTTATGTTAGCTGTCCTCCTGGGAGCATTGCTTCTCTTCCAGGTATAAAGGCTAAGGAAAGTCAAACAGTTCCTATACATTCCAAATATTATACCCCATGTGTCTGACACTGCAACAGATGTTGGCCCAAGACCCAGCGGACTGTGTCCTTTGCAGGCTACTGAATTCTAGTCCAACTTGTGACTGGTGGGAAGAAGAAGACAGACAGATGTTGTTATGTTCTGTTCATGACACCAAAAAGGCTCTGAAATGCCTTATTTACCCTGACCATACCCTTACCAGAGCCAGACAGGGATCTATTAAATAAAGGCAGTAGCTAGACCAAAGGGAAACAAAAGCATGAAAGTATGGTCATGAGTTTGATCCTGAAGTTACAGGAATGCTGGAATATATTAAACAGGTAGGTAATGGATAGTAAATTCATGCTAAGAATAGATTTTAGTAAGCAAAATAAACCCCTGCAATTAGTTTCCTCCATTATTCATTTAGATTAAATTTTCAATAGGACTTCTATCTGGGCTAATGACAGTACTGGAAGATCAGTTTGCTACTGGCGAGTAGGAAATTGTATCTGGAAGGGCATGGTAGGAAGTGGGACACATTTCATCAATTTCTTAGGAAATTAAGTTTTCAATTAAAATAAAATAAGTTTATCTTCCTAGAGATAGGCCTGTAGAGGCTTACATTTGGGAGATTATCATCAAACATCCACAAACAGATGGCTCCCATGTTTCTTTACTTACAACCTACCCAAGCAGAGGAAAAAACCCAAACCAACAAATCAGTACTACTGGAGTCTTGGGGAGCTGCAGAACTGACAAGAATCAGGTTGGTGGTGGGGGGTGGGTGTAGAGGGTTCCTGCTGCTCACAACTATTGGACTTATTCACAGAGAGAAAGACCTACAATCAATAGTGGAAGACAACAGTCAGCTAAAGGTGAGGTGACAGAAACACTCAGCTAAAGTCAGCAAGTTTAACTGGTTTCTCACAATGGCACACCTTTTTCAGAAAAAGCTACTTTTTTTCTGTTGGAA
>VYZV01030824.1:0-15477 GCA_013401275.1 Pandion haliaetus | reverse complement strand
AGTATTCGAGGTGCAGCCTCACCAATGCTGAATACAGGAGGATGATCACTTCCCTAGTCCTGCTAGCCACACAATTTCTCATAAAAAATTGAATTCCGCTATGCTTTAAACAGATGGGTTTGTTTATATCTGAAAGCATCCAACTAGTAAAATACTTTCCTCATGCAAAGAAGATTTATCAGAAATCTATATTATTCTATTTTAGAAAACATACACAGCAGAGACCGTGAACAAAAATAAAAGCCAGCTGTCTGGCTGCCCAATAAAATAGATCTTAGTGTGTCTTCAGGGAACATGATCTCACAAAATGTATCCATAGTATTTCATAAAATGACAGAAGCTGTCGTATCGGCTCCTGTTGTTGTACAGGACAGAAAAACAATGCTTCATCCTATCAAACAACATTCTGGCATCGAAGGGATATTATTAAAGTTTAGAAGTGGGCAAGTTATCACTTAGCTCTTTAGTGCTGAATGCCAATCAACTGCAATACAGCATTTTAGCACTGTGTCATGGTTTAACCCCAGTTGGCAATCAAGCACCACACATCCACTCACTCACTCCCTGCCCCCAGCAGGGAAGGGGAGAGAATCAGAAGGGTAAAAGTGAGAAAACTTGTGGGTTGAGATAAAGACAGTTTAATAGGTAAAGCAAAAGCCACGCACACAAGCAAAGCAAAGCAAGGAATTCATTCACCACTTTTCATCAGCAGGCAGGTGTACAGGCATCTCCAGGAAAGCAGGGCTCCATCATGTGTAACGGTTACTTGGGAAGACAAACACCATCACTCCAAACATCCCCCCCTTTCCTTCTACGTCCCCCAGTTTTATATGCTGAGCATGACATCATATGGACTGGAATATCCCTTTGGTCAGCTGGGGTCAGCTGTCCCAGCCATGTCCCCTCTCAATTTCTTGTGCACTCCCAGCCTACTCACTGGTGGGGTGGGGTGAGGAGCAGAAAAGGCCTTGACTCTGTCTAAGCACTGCTCAGCAATAACTAAAACATCCCTGTAATATCAACAGTTTTCAGCACAAATCCAAAACATAGCCCCATACTAGCTACTATGAAGAAAATTAACTCATATCCCAGCCAAAATCAGCACACACTGGAAACCATATCTATTGGAACCAGAACACTGGAAGTGGCAAAATGAGTGACGGAACACACAACATTTTAAAAACCACTGAAAAGTACAGCATAGTAAGTAAAGCTATAGGCCTACCAAAAAAAGCAGGACACAGATGAACTAGTGAAAATTCTCTTCTGTTTTTAAGAGTGTAAAATTTAGGATAAGAGTTTAAGAAAGTCATAGAATAGGATGCAGAAAGATACATTTTGCAGCATCTAAGCTAAAGGTGCTAGTAGACCATGATTAAAAAGAAACTGTAAAGTCTGTTCTTCTAGCTGTGAGTTACAAAGTTCTAGCAAGAGTGATTCCCAGAAAGAGTGATATTCATTCATTTCTATTATTTTGATACCTAATTACATCATGAACCATTAAGATCATATTTTATATATCTGAAAGATTTCATCCAAAGGGAACCGTAATGCAATTTTATAATGCTTAGAAAAAGAATTTTCTGACAAATTTGCATCATTTTTACAGACCTTCAAACAACTGTGGAGTTTCTTGTTCTCAGCCAAGGTGAGCTATGAAATCTCAGTCCTGATGAATATTATTAATGAGCTTTCAGCCTAGTGAAAAATAAAAAAAGGACAATTCCATTTATCTGAAAAATAGAGTAGAGCCCTTTAAATACTTCAGTGCTTCTGGGTTCTATTGAAATAGGAAATATATGTTAAGCAGCCAAAAGCCTATATGGGCATCTTTTTTATTTTATTAGAAACATATATGTACTTGAGACTACCAAAGGTCAGGACAAAGTCATCATGCTTCTTACTGCAACTGGACTGAAATCCATCTGGAATGATTTATGTGGCAATTATGGGCTTTTTTTCCCAAGAATATAACTAGTCCAATGCTAAAGACAAGAGAATAACTGCTGGTGACTCTCACTTGCCTTCCCCAAGGATGCGAGCATCTCAAGAAGTACGCTTTTGAATAAACGGAGACACAGACATCAGCTCTGTTCACTGCAGCATAAGCTTAATATTACATAAATACTTCTTAACACAGAGGTCAAGGGGTACAAAGACTTATTTTTGTGCTGACACCCCTCCTATCTAGTGACAAGATCTGACAGCAACATCTTGTTTCATAGACGGCTAAGAGATGTAGCTTCTCATCAAGGCTCCTTTTTCCTAAATTATGCAATTCTTTAGCTCTGAACAGACTAAATGCCCCACAGAAGCAAAAACAATGGAGTGGAGGGGATGGGATAGGAATAGATAAATCTGTTGCAAAATAGCCCTGATCAGCTTGCCGTGCAAATTCCACAGTGTCACCATGCATTAGGAGAAGTTAATAGCTACAGGAAATGCTACTTTCCCCCTTAATAGGCTAGATATAAAGTTTAAAATCATGTTTAAGTTATGAGATACACCACTAGAAATTATCATGAAGCATACATGTGTACTGGCACAGGCTCATTAATGTTTTTCTGCCTTTATGCACTCCAGGGAAGTAGGAGTTTGGTGCACACAAGGGATAGGGACAGCTCAAGGGGATGTATTTAAGTCTGTCCTCTATTTTTGAAAGTCCAGTATCTCAGTTTAACTCTTGCCCTTCCCAACTGATGTTTGGAAAAGATCACAGTGAGAAAACACAACAGCTTTTACAAAGCAGCTAAGAAACCACGTCTTTTCTTAATGCCACATTGAAAACAAGGCTAATTTAAAAAGACTCTTTATAAGTGAAAAAAATTGAATTATTTCTTCTGTAAAGTTTTAATGCAGTGAATGCAGTTCTCAGAAAAATGGAATCAATATAAACTCAGTGATGTTTGAAGTTTCTATTTATGTAATGACATTAAGTACTCTGGAATTTAAATTGTATTCATTTTGACTCTGGTGACATTTTCAGATACAAGAAAATTGTTTCAAGGATATATTAAATATGTCTTTAAGTATCTTTAACACTTGAATGCATACTCCCTAAATTAAAGCATTGCTGCAAAAAGTACATTTCTATTTCAGAATACATTTTTCTATCCAGACATCTAAGTTTCAGATTGTGTGTGTGTAATAGGTAGGTAGAAATTACAGCCCTGAGAACCAAGGACCTCCAACTTACCTTTAAGCGTTTGGAAGTGCAAAGAGGTCCCATAGAAGTAATAGAAATTATGAGCAAATAATGGAAACATATTCTTCCTTGGAAACAGCTGTGACAGGAAATACATCTCTCTAGCTAGACAACAAAAAAAAAGAAAATATTACTCTCATTCTCTACACAAACACACAGCATGTTTGGGGTTTTTCTTCTTTCACACAAAATTTACTAGGAGAAATGGTGAATAAAGGGCAGAGCCAAGAGCTTCAACAATTCTATCAGGCAAAGGATAAAGAAGGGGACTACATAAACTAACAGCTGTAGCATTTCAGCATCCTGCTGCAAGTAGAGGGATTTTCATCTGAACAACATGTTTGCATTACAGTTTAAAATGCTTATTTTATGCTAGTCAGAATAATACACACATTTCCACATGGTAATATCTCTTCTGGACATGAGCGCTGCCAGTTTATCATGGACAATGGGATTTTTTAACTGTTATAGAGAATTCAGCATTTGAGTTGAATCACTGGTCATCAGCGATCAGTGATGGTGGTGAGAGAAGTAAGGTAAAGGAATAAAAATCCATGTACAGACAGGACTAGACCACAAGAAGCAGTTTATACGATCACTGTAGAAGAAACAGCATAAAATATTGTTCCGGTTTATTTAGGACATTTCTCTACATTACGACACATGTGCACGCACACTAAAAAACGTGTTTGGTTAACTTAAATATCACCTAGTACTGGGGATTGGGTGGATGCAGAAATCAAAGCCTCCAATGCTATTTGTAATACCATGTCAGTCATGTTTCTCAGTGATCCATATCACCATGAGAACCAGACTAAGCTCTGAGATGCCCAGAGACTTTTAAAATATTTCCAAAGTCTTGGAAGCTCCCCTAAATGTAAAACTATGTGATTATTGCCACAGTCACAGCCCTGTACAGCAGGACATACACAAAAGATTAGTCTCTCTCCTCTGCAAGTGAAAAGCAGTTCAGAGAGTTTTCATTTAACTCTAAGAACAAAAACTAAAAGAGGAAAATGGGCCAGAACAGAGGGTTTGAGAGAGTGTTATCACACAGGCCACAGCAAAGAGCGGCTGGTGAGGAGCAGGTGGGTTTTACCAGGCAGCCTTTTTTATTAGCCCAAAGTGATTTCGAGAAACTCTCGGGCCCTCTCAGCTCTTAGTAAAGGTTAGTGTGTTTTAAAGGGCTGTCACAAGAGTTACTTAAATATGCTCTTGGTGGAAAAGTATAGGTTTTCCTAAACATCAAAAGTGTTTGGGTGTATTCAGCTGTCCCTGAAAATAGACGTATCCATTGCTGATCCAGGAGGGTTCTGGTGAGCTTGCCAGGCTTAGATCTGTCTTCATATAATACTTGCCTTGAACATTCACAGCTATTAAAGAGATTTATGGGTTTCTAGAAATATGGCTGTTCTGTCAGAAGTAATATGATCTGGTTTCAAGGACCTTCTGTAGATATTTGTAGTATCCTTCTTATAAAGACTATTCCAGATAAACAGAAGTATTCTACGCAGACACTGTGAAGTGCTATATATTACCAGAAAAAAAGAAGGAAAAAAGAGCTGAGATTTGCTCTTTATCTTTTCTTTTTCTTCCTCTCCATATTTTAAAAACTCCCCAAATATCAGCTGATTCAGCTTCCCAAATATCAAACTGTCCATGAAATCTCAGGTCAACTAAAAAATTGCAACTCAGATCAGATGTTTGAGATACTCCCTTTTCCTCCTATACTCTGCAGTCATTGATGCCTTCAGAGTTCTGCAACAACAGAAGCTCAGGATCAGCAGCCACAGACTCCTGCAAAACCCCAGTTCAGCCCCAGATGAAGTTACTCATTCCTGAGCAAGGAGTGAGACGCTGCCCCTCTGCAAAACACAGCAGGAGACCACACGATACAAGCTGTATCCTAATGCACATGCACAAGGGGGAGGCATTTACTAAATTTTAAGTGCATGAATTAGGAACTTTAATACTAGTCCTTTAATGCAGTGCTTTGGGCGCAACATACTGGGGGTTTCACGTGCCTCAGGAACTGTGCCAAGTCATCTCTAGTTCTCATTTACCCCAAAGCTCTGATGTTCATGATAGCTGGTTGGATTAGCATAGAAGAATTTGCTGTGACATTGAATCCAGCCCATACTTATGGCAGCATACGTGAGCAACCACTGCTAAATAATCCCTCCCATCCAGCCTCTGGTGCTGCCATGCATGCCAACTCACAGGGCACAGATCCAAAAGGCACCACCATCAGCTCTTGGCCTCAGCTTCTGCAACAAATGAAGAGCATCAGATCTCCTGACCAAACTCCCTCAAGAATCAGACTGTTTCAGAAAAAATCCTTTTAAAAATACATACTAAGACAGAATCATAGCCCCCAGTACTTAATAGTTACTAAGCAGTTCATATTCTCCTGATTTCCTGTGATACATTTTGGAAAATTTTATGAAAAAATAAAGAAAAAAAATAAAGCAAAGCACCTGCAATACAGACTGTACTTTTTACCACTTAATAATGGCAGGTAGGGTCACAGGTGAGACCAAAACCCTGCTCTGATATTCATGCCAAGCAAGACACCGTTACCTCCCCATAGAACTTACAAACTAAGTGAATGAGAAATAAGCAGAGGAAGAATTATCACCCTCTCATTACAGACAGGACATGAAGGAACAGAAGAAATAATGTGTCCAAAATCACATCAGAGCCTGCAACTGAGCTGAAAATGTATAGTACAGTACCTGAACAACAACAACAAAGGAAACATATATTGTGCACCTTCTCTGTACAGCACCAAACCCAATAGCATGATCTCTTTGTCACTGTACACAATCCCTGAAGGGCAATGTGCGCAAGGTATATATATGCCCTACAACAGACACACTCCAGAGCCATTGACACTTTCAGCTCAAGGGTTCCTCACTCACAACAGTTCTGCAATACAACAAACAGGGACATTATTGCAAGTCTTTGAAAACCATTTCTAATGTAGGTTTTGCTTTAAGGACTAGAAAAGACTCAGTGTTCCCTCTTCTGAGACTGAACTACAAAGTAAAAAGCCAATAGCCCTGAAAGTCATTACATTGGGATGTTTAAAGAACACACATGGATTCTACAGAGGTAGAAAGAAACAGTGTTAAGTGATTAAGAATTTGATTTTGGTTTTCATATATAAAGAATAAACTTCAGATGATGAATTCACTTTGTCAGGTTTCCACTTTTTGTGGTACTACTGCAAAGATGATATAAGGCTTGACACTGAGGGCACCAGCCTCTGAAAACGACTGTTGTGGTTTAACCCCAGCCAGCAACTAAGCACCACGCAGCCACTCACTCACTTCCCCCCACACACCCAGTGGGATGGAGGAGAAAATCAGGAAAAGAACTAAAACTCATGGGTTGAGATAAGAACAGTTTAATAGAACAGAAAAGAAGAAACTAATAATGATGACAACACTAATAAAATGACAACAGTAATAATAAAAGGGTTGGACTATACAAGCAATGCAATTGCTCACCACCTACTGATTAACACCCAGTTAACCCCCAAGTGGTAATTCCCCCCCACCATTTATATACTAGACATGACATCACATGATATAGAATATCCCATTGGCCACTTTGGGTCAGCTGCCCTGACTATGTCCCCTCCCAACCTCTTGTGCCCCTCCAGCCTTCTTGCTGACTGGGCATCAGAAGCTGAAAAATCCCTGACTTTAGACTAAAGATTACTTAGCAACAACTTAAAACATCAGTGTGTTACCAACATTCTTCTCATACCTAGCTCAAAAACATAACACTATACCACCTACTAGGAAGACAATTAACTCTATCCCAGCTGAAACCAGGACAATGACTTTTCTGTTAATTTTGAGCTTCAGGTGAGTAAAATGACATACAAATTGCTGCAGTAGAGGGATGCTGTAGGTCAGGTGATGCAAGACCAACAGGTACTTACTTCCATCTGTGTAAGGTGGAGTATTATCACAATATTTGAGCCCAAAAACGTTGGCTATCACTCCATGGGCCTTCTCCTGAGGGTCATGCAACAAAGGAAGAAAACAGAACATCACATTAATCTATGAATATCTGAGTAATATCCTCCTTCAAGTGCTGCCCTACCTAAATCAATGACAATAAACCCAGGTGACGTACATGATGTAGGTACTGTTTTTTCAGTATGACATGTAAATAACTATGAAAAATCTTAGCCTGAGAAGGGATTGTGAAAGATGCAGTGGATAGCAATACAGAAGTACTGAAGACAGATAAAACACAAGGAGTCTAAGAGATGGTCACATAAGCATAGCAGGGAGTACCAGAGAGAGAGTACACTCAGGGGAGTCAAACACCACCATCGTTCAGCTGGCAGACTTCTCCATTTTAAAATTGCTCTGTTTTTCTTATGGTGTAAGTGAAATTTTCTGGAAGAAAAATCTGATGATACTATGTTTTAAACATTTTCTGAGAGGCTATACACAATACTTTTAAATCTAAATTTTAATTTAAGTTATTTTGAAGATACTGAATATTTGGTTGGGGGTGTGGTTTGTGTAGGCTTTTTTTTAAGCTATTAGCTTTCTGTGGTAAAATTATTTTTTAAATTATTTTGATAAGAAGTTCCATGGAAAAAAAAGCCCACTAAGAACAACAGTACTGGCTGTATATCTTCTTTTCCTATTAAAAAATCTGTACACTCCATCTCTAGTTCTGGGTATTAACACTTATTTAGACCAGTGAGTTCCCAACCATAATGAAAATTCATTTTACCAGTTATTATATTCATATTTCCCAGTTCCTAACCCTATAGGAGTTTGGGGGTGTTTTTTCAGGAAAGCTAGTTTTAGGATCCCCACAACAACTACAGACTGTGATGCCTTAAAACTGTGTTTCTAAAATTATGTGAAATCTTGTCCCCAGGCAGTGACTTGTTGTCAGGCTCTGTACCTTCAGGCAGCCATAAGCACAGCAATGATGATAAACTGGTTTCTGGCTCCTGTGTACTATTGACTTACATAAATGTTAGAAGCAAAATGAGTAGTTTGAGGTAACAGAATTGTTAATTAAATGGGAAGAAATGGCCTGTCATAAACTCTTAAAGGTGGAAGTTTCAGAGCTGATGAGGCTCATCTTGCAGATCTCACAGAAAAACTAATCTGCCTATTTTATGTAGGCAGATTAGAAGCAAAATACATGATGATGCTAGCTTCATGGGAAATTCTCTTTCCCAACCTGTTTGATGCCCACGTTGCCACGTTGGCTTGTGTTTTAAAATAGCCACCCTGACAGGAGGAGTCTCAGCATCATAACAGTTTGCAATTACTCCATGCGTGTTCACTTCAAACTGCAAAAATTACTAGGATTAATTCTAACCCATTCTTCTGCACTACCATGTCAGAAGAGAATGGAAGAAAAAACTGGAAAAAAACTGAAAAAAAAAAATCTCACAGGCAGTGAGAAATCTACAAAAGAATCAAACTCATGGGTGCTAATAGCTATTTTACAAGAAAAACAAACAAACAAACAAAACCCCCATAATTGCCATAAATTTTCCCCGTGTTTATGGTAGGGTAAACAGATCAAGAGAGTAATAAATTTATCTTTATATTTATTTTTTGATTCCTCACTATTGTTACCTAGATGCAAAAGCAACAGAGCCAGAAACAGGAGTCGGGAGACCTGTGGCTAATGTAATTTCTTACCTAATGAAATTTCCAAAAGGGAGAGTAACCTAGAACAAGACACTTACATGCACTAAAGCCTTTTATCTCCAAAACTGTGTAAAGTGTCCAAATTAAGGGATTATACAATGAAAGAGAACAGCTTTCACCTTCATATCTTTTTTTGCCTTTGACACGGGGACATGAAAATGGCAGAGAACTGGCCCTGGCTGATTCAGGAATTAGGCTAGTACAAGAAAATAAAAAACCAAAGCAGCAGCAGAGCAACTCAACTTTCCACTCTCTGATTTTACACAGGAGCTGCAATTCTGATTGCCAAAAAAGTCATGATCAATTCATGCTATTGAAGCAGGGGACAGGTACCGGATGCTTGAAGATGCTTTCATTATTCTATCCTACAGGCCCCGTTGTGCTGTCATTAGTCAAAATAATTAGAAGAAATCAGATACTGGCTAAAGCATTATCTGCAGGATTTCAAATAAAAGTAAATTTTCCTAAATATCACTTCAAAAGATGACTAATGTGTGTACCTGTAGAGGCTCGCTCTCATGACTTCTAGATCACCTTAGCCAATTTAAAGTGTTGTTGGATGAGTGTCTTCTGTTCTTCAGGTCTCAGGACTCAAGAGAAACATGATATTCACTCAAAGTGAAATTTTAACTTGATAAACAGAAATACTGCTTTACACAGTGCAATTTAACTGTGAAACTCATTATCCCAAGATATCACTCAGATTAGAAAATTTAAAAGACCTAGAGAGAGACAGGGCACTGCAAGGATCACCAGAACAGCAAGATCTAAAACAGCAAATGTTGACAAATTTTGGAAAATATCAGCTCCCAGGCTTCAAGGCCTCTTTGTCTACAGCTGTCCTGGAAAGAAGATGCTCTATCAGGTGAATCCCAGGTGATCTGATCTGGCAATACGTACAAGCTACCTTTTGGGACCCTGCCTTCTCAAAGGGAAGTGCAATATTAAGATGTAGTTCTCTGCAGCATAGAAAACATGACTGCCTTTGCCCAACAAGTACCATACTAGTAAACTAATGGAATACATGTGAATGTTTCTGACAACCTCTTCAGAATGAAAGCCTGATTTTTCAGCTTACAGCCTCACCCTCACTTTAGTTATGCTTTTTGTTCTCAATGCCAAGCCCCACTCTGCCCCAGTTGCTCTTCCCCCAGACACTGTTCTCATTAGCAGTCTGTATGACAAGCTCTCATGGTTGCTTACAGCAAATGGACACCAAAGCTTGGACACCATGACAGGTGCAAGGTGGCACAGAGGGACTGAGCAGAGTCATGGACAGCCATACCACAAAATTTATCCTCAGATTTGGACCTCATGGGAAAACACTCCAGCCTCAGGTGCAATGGCAGGACATTGTGGGGTTCCTCCATGTCATCCTTGTTCTCTCTTCTCTCTGGCTCCAAGCCATGCTCTGCCACCTTCAACGCCTTTCCTCTCCTGCAGCTGCTTGGCAATGCCTGCTGATGGCAATGACCAGCTTGACTGGGACTTGGGGTGCATACACAACAAATAGAGCTGAAAGCATCATGCCTAGAGGAGCAAGGGCTGGAAGTTGGAGTGGAAACCTCTGGAGACAGTTTTCTCAAGGTGCCTAAAAAACTTGCACATTCAACAGTCTCTTTTAACGTAAGATGCAATCTCTGCATACTCACATCATAAACAGTGAAGTATGTCAAACAGAAGACACACCAATACTTTCTGAAGATATCAGCCCTAGGATGAAAAATATTTTTGCTAGCACTGCACATGCTCTTTTGTGACAGGCTCATTGTTCTAATATTTGTCAGAGAAATTGATGGTCCTCGGAGGCATGAATACATTGCAGAATAGCACCATCATCAAACCTTTCACAGCACTTGTGTCACTTTTCCTATGACATGCCAAAATATTTTCCATTCAAACACTTGAATATAGTGGCTGCTTTAATTGCAGAGGTAGTTCTGTAGGTTGAGAAAAGAAACAAAATCACAGAGCTGAAAGATAATAAGCAGTCCTATTCACAACCTCTTCTTCTTTGACTCCTACCAATGTAATTATTAACATTCTATTTATTTGTATTATAATACAGAATATAATCATGCACAACACAAGCGTGCAGGCAGAACTAAAAAATGTTCATATTCAGGAAAGCCTGAAATCCAGCACAGGCAGAGGCAGTGAGAGAACAAGAGGAAGTAGAAAACACCAGGCAATGACAATCCAATGGTGGTTAACGAAGACAAGATCTGGAAGCAGTAACTGTGCTCTAATACGTCAAAGGAATCAAGCGGGTAAAAGAACAGGGCAGAAGGGCTTTTCTGAGATGGAGTTATTGTGAGCTCTTTTGGAGACTTTGCACTACCTATTTCAGTGGACAACAAGAGAGAGAAAAAAACTAGTTCTTCCACAAAGAGTATGAGGAGCTAAGAAAAGCAAGGCAATTACTTTTTTCCAGAAGCTCTTTGTCACACACGGTCTGCACTGGATAACATGGGCTTACAGATAATGCTACTGTTCTCTAAATTCACTGCCCAGTCTTACTGCCTTCTTATCTGAAACAGAACAACACTTTCACAAATGTGCCACTTTTCCTTCCCTTCTCTATCAAAATAGCCTCTATTTGAGGCAGAGGCCATGAGGAGTGCAGAACTACTACCCAACCTCCAGAATGGCATCTGGGGGTACAAGGTTTGGGTAGCTGTGGTGGATAAGTAAATTGCATTATTCCAGAGACTGGTCTGAGACCTGAAGAAGCAAAGCTATAATATTTATGACATGTGATTAAGCACTGTTTGATGAAACTGCAAATATCTGAAAGGAATAGTTTTGTTTACAACAAATATCTTCTCAGAGTCCGCTGTTTTTGAGATGTTTCTTAATGGATTTAGCTCTCTCCAGTAAAAGCAGCAAGAGAATGGTCAAANTTTAAATAACTGTCTGCTGAAAACAAAAAGCTGTGTTTGTCTTTCTGAAATAGATTTCCACACAGAGAACAAAGAAGTGAGACCATTTAGTGGTTTTTTGGCTAGAAACATGTTTATTTAATGAAGGAAAGCATGGAAGCATGGGTTAAAACTCTTCAGATTTTTTGTGGGTTTTTTCACTATTTTTTTTGATCTCGACTAGCCAGGAGTCAAATATTGAGCCACTATGGCAGTACAATCCCAAGTAAAGGTTTTTTCATTAGTAAAGTGAAGCATAGAAGCCATTCACAATATTTGATGAAAGATTCAAAAATAGTGAAATGTGTTTCAAAACTTGCATTGTTTCAGCAGTTCAGTTTTATGCCCCTAATTCCATTATCAGTCTAAAATTACCTTAACCATACTTTCCAATCAAACATGCAGAACATCTCCTGAGCACTGGAAAGAGAGCTTAAGATGTATTTAATGTAATAAATGTTATGACAAAAAATACAGTTCAACTGTAACAAATACTGGAAAATTATATTTAAATAAGGGAGACAATATTTCCCAATCTTCTTTGGGGTCCATGTTCTTCTACTGCTTACACTCAGTTTGCCTTCTCTGAAATAATATAACATATTTTTCATCAATTAAAAAGCCCCTTGTCTCCCAAAAAGATTTAATCACTAAGCATAATTCTGTGAAAAACTTAATTTTGTTTCAGTGGCAATAAAGAGCATCATCTTGGTCTTATCACCATTATAGATTCCAAAACTGAAATAAAGTTATGGCTTCTGATGTAATTTTATAGCTACTGTCAAAGAAACATAAATAAGATTAGCAAAATTGTGATCCCAGCTCCATGGAACATCTTCAAAGTTTACCCTTTTCTGAGTAGGTCATTTGTCAAAATAGCACAGCAGCAAGTTGTGCAGCATGATGTCCCCAGAAGTACACCTAAATATCCTCTCTGAGCTTAGCTTCCCTCCCTGTCAGGTGAACAATTTGCAGTTATATCAAGAAACTTGTTTCTTAGACTAGTACATACTTTTACAACCCTCATGCATTAGCTACTCTTCCACCAGCTAGATCAGGCATCCACATACAGCACCTAATTACAGGGACTAATTTATCTTTGACATCTCCTTATCTGGTGCCCAGATGAAAGCAGCTTGATCAGTACAAGAGCAGTCACAAAAATATAATGAGATGTGGTTCAAAAATTAGTACTGAAACCACACACTATAGAAGAATGTAAAAAGTGTTCCTCTCTTTCCTGCTAGCTAGTAGTTGCCAGACATAATGTGTCTTTGCAACTGTATCAGAAATGACACCTTGTAATTTTACAGAGTCTTCAAAGTCCTTTAAATAGCAGTAGCCTGACAGCACAAGTTCCATGGAAGTATTCTGGGAGAGCACAGGTGCTGGTCAATGCTGGGTTGGGAGGGGAGGGGGGTTGGAAGAAAAACACAGATTTTTGCATGGGGGGTGGGTGCGGAGAAAAAGAGAGAGATGTAACAAGAGGTTAGGAATTATAATGACTACAAATTACAAAATATAATCAAGCTATAATCCATAGCACATGTAAGTTTGGAATGGATCTCAGGAGGCCATCTAGTCCAATCTCTTGCTCAAAGCTGGGTCAAAGTTGAATTTGCCCTGAGTCCAATTCCAATCCCAGGACAAGCATGCTCTGCCCCCTTCCACATACACTCACACTAAGGAAATCCATCCCAAACTGAACAAGACAGTTCACAACATTAGTTCCCTCACTTCTTTATACAAGCTTATTTTTACTACAATAATACAAAAATAATTGCATAAAAGAAACAGCTGGTGTGGAAATACAAATCTTAAATCAACTTCCTAACTAGTTTTATTTGTTTTTATTGAAATAGTTAATGGAAACAAGAAAGTATGAACTGCAGGACTAACAATGCCAGTAGGTTTGTGCCTTGTGGTTGGACTCCCTGATGTGTAACATGTTGCTGGCACTAGCAAAATCTTTGTTCTACTTGGGATATTTGTATTTCTTTCATGTAAATTCTCTGAATAACTCAAGGGCTAAGCACGTGATAAAACATTTCCCTTCCGGACACTAATTGGGTTGCTTTCTGTCAATTAGCCATCTGTTTTCACAAAATCTGGAGGAATTCACAAGTTAGATATCTATCTCTCTGTCAGATTTTACCAAAATCTGACAAGGGGTTAAAAAGTTATCAGGTGAACACAGAGGGACAGAGTGACAATGTGCTTGAATAAGATTTAATTGCCTCAGGAAATGAGGCTAAAATAGATGCATGATTTAAAATCGCTTCTGAAGACAGGCCCATTGACAGGCTATAATGTGGAGCTCAGGAGTTAATTTGATTTTAAAAAAAAATAAAAATCACAGGAACAGAAACCCATCAGCGCTTCAAACATTTGTGGATTTTTTGAGGTGAAGGCAGAGCAAATACCACTCCCACAGATGAGAAGAGCTACTGACGGATGGACAGACAGGACATGGTCTGGAATAGGTAAGGGGTGGTAGGTCAGGTTTTTTAATCATTAAAAAGGTTTAACTGAAGTTTGGTGAAATGTTCAAGTAAAATGCACCCTAAGCTTGTCTTTACCTCACTTAGCCTGCACTGAGTTAAATTTGTTTGCTAACCCCTGACAAGCACCAGACAGTCTTTAGAATCTGACAGCAATCTTGCACAGCACAGAGAAAAAGTGGCAAGATACTATTATTATCTATGGCAACCCACACTGATCAAGAAATGCTCAAAAAAACCTACAGTTCATAATAGTTTAGACTATGGCATCACTGACACAGATTTTTCATTTTTTCCCCAGCAAAATTAGAACCATAATAGGCAACAAGAGACCTCTTGCATTCAGATGGAGAAGCTGGGGGATAAACACAGTTCTTCTGCCAGCTGGCAGGTCAAGCAAGTGTTCTGTAACCACCTGACTTTATCTTTCTGCAAAAGTGTACTTGTAATTCAAATATTTTCATGTAGCTGCACTGAAGATGCTTAGTTTCATGACTTTCATATATTTTATAGAAGATTACTCAGTTTGCTGGGCTGTGTGTCATGAGAAGTATCTCACTCAGGACATCCTGGTAAGTCAGAATGAGAGCCTGCCTCTTGGGCATTGCTCCTTCTCTGCAAGGTTGGGCACCAGAAAGCTCGACCAGAAACAGATTGTAACTCAAGCTGCAAGAAAAGACACAATGAAAAGGTGAAAAAATATCCTGATTAAAAAGCAAAATGCTCAATTTCAGTGAGACAACCAGACGAGTCACATTTTCTATTGAGATTCTTTTTTTTTAAGCCAGAAGACATTTCAGAGAAGCTTTACTTCTTCCTTTTATATAAGATTTATACATATAAAAAATAGAAAATATGTATATAAAAACATAATATTACACTTTTAGTTTCACAAAGAGTTGCAAGGACACTTTTAGGAGCAACTACATACAGAACCATGGCCAAGCAAGTCAATGAATCAGACAGAGCCTGGAAAAGACTCATTCATGCCAAAGAATTGTTTAATGTGACTCTGCAGCAGCTCACCCAAGTATCTGAACAGTCCTCCTTGCATGGCAGAGCCTTGCACTCATGTCCCAGAGGAACTGAAGCACAAAGAATTACTTCCCCAAAGCCTGTAGGGATGTGGCGAGCGGAAGATCTCG
>VYZV01030821.1:0-12800 GCA_013401275.1 Pandion haliaetus | reverse complement strand
GATGCCGTTGGCCTTCTTGGCCGCCTGGGCACACTGCTGGCTCATATTCAGCCGGCTGTCAACCAGCACCCCCAGGTCCTTTTCCGACGGGCAGCTTTCCAGCCACTCTTCCCCAAGCCTGTAGTGTTGCATGGGGTTGTTGTGACCGAAGTGCAGGACCCAGCACTTGGCCTTGTTAAACCTCATACAATTGGCCTCAGCACATCGATCCAGCCTGTCCAGATCCCTCTGTAGAGCCTTCCTTCCCTCGAACAGATCAACCCTCCCTCCCAACTTGGTGTCATCCGCAAACTTACTGAGGGTGCACTCAATCCCCTCGTCCAGATCATTGATAAAGATACTAAAGAGAACCAGCCCCAGTACTGAGCCCTGGGGAATACCACTTGTGACCTGCCACCAACTGGGTTTAACTCCATTCACCACAACCCTCTGGGCTCAGCCATCCAGCCAGTTTTTTACCCAACGAAGAGTACACTTGTCTAAGCCATGTGCTGCCAGCTTCTCGAGGAGTATGCTGTGAGAGACAGTCTCAAAGGCCTTACTGAAGTCCAGGTAGACAACAGTTATTGATCATGTAATCAAATGTATCACTAAAAGCCATGGTCCACTGGTCTTTTTATGATAAGTAAATGACAAAAGCATTTCCCAAACCCTATTCATTCAACATCAAATTCCTTGCTTACCTTTACAAGTATTTGTTTCCCACTGTCATCAGGAACAGGAAGATTTAAGTGGTAGGAAAACAGAAGTATACAAAAGTAGAAATACTGAAGGAATGTTTGAAAGGCAGATTGACAAATCCTACAATCGCATGAATTAATTGCCCGGTATTATGTATTTATAAAAACACCTGCAATACCATTCATAGTTCCTTAGTGGTGGACAAGTAGAACTCCTGAGACAGCTCTTCTGTGATGATCGCTTCTAGTTCAATAAATCATTGTCTCAGTTCGCTTTGCTAAGTTGCATAGTCATTGGCTCAAGGTCAACTTCTATGCGATCCCTGAAGTGTCCCCAAACCAGCTCTGCCACAGGCTCAACCAGATCCTGTCTTACAAGATAGTACCTCATGTGGACCTGTGATGAAGAAAGTAGAATAAACCCAGATGTTTGAACCTTCAGAACCTGTAGGAAAAAAAAAAAAAAAATCACCTTTAAAAGCCGTTTGATGAATTTAAGGTCACAGTTTGTTTGCAGTTCACTTTTTGCCAGTGAGGGATTTACTTTTTTCTCCACCAAGGAGGAAAACTTTTCCACCAAGGAAAGTTCTCTTTAATCATGTATGTACATGAAAGTTGATGCCAGAAACCAAATCTCTGGCAGAAAATATTTTTTCCTACAATAACATCTCCCTTGCTTACTCTTTTATAAAGCAAACTCTTAATTGCTTCCAGAAATAGTCTGGGTTTCTGCTCTTCTCTGGTGTATTTCAACTTTGCCTTTTTTTTCTTTGTGGTGTTCTTCAACATTCTTTCCTCAGCTAGCTGTTCAAATCTGATGCTCATAATTCACTACATGTTTTCATAAAAAAAAAAAAANNNNTGTTTCAAAAAAAAAAAAAAAAAAAAGTGAGGCTTCTCTTAGAAAGAAAAGCTCACAAATAAGAGGTTTTAGCTGACCAAAAGAGTCTGTCAAAATCTGAATTTCACATGGGAAAGATCACAGAGCAGAACACAAATACAAGAACAAAGCACACTTTTGATGCAGTTGTTGAAAGAGTAAACAAGATCAGAAAAAGGTTAGAAAATGAAATAAAACCAAATCCTGTATTAATTATTTAAATACTTTATTGGGAAACACAATCAATTATGGGGGCAGGGGGAAGGAAATGATAGAAAAACAGCATGATAGAGAAGCTTAGGCTCCAAGTTCAAGAAGCAGCTGAAACAGGTGCAGAAGTAGCTGTGGAGATGCACTTCTTATGTCTCTGACCCAATTTTACAAAATGCTGAAGTTAATTCCAGTTTTATGCGAGCAAAAGATGTTTCCATGTGGATACAAGGTGAGTGAAAGCAGTGCAGGCATTTAAAAAATTAAGATAAGCTGTTTCCATAGACATAGCCTATGGAAACCTTTTCAAAAAACTAATCACTACTTTTATGTCCCTTATCAGCAAAACATGGAATTCACTCCAATATAATTTATGTCCATTGAATTTAAAATAAAGAAAAGCATTTTTAACTGAGACAGGTGTATGGAAAATAGTGCTTTGGGCAGTTTAGGTAAATTTTGTGGCTGAATAACTTTATGGCTGATAATAATACCTGCAGTTACTGCACATACCAAATTATGGATAATTAAGATAAGGGTAATTAAATCTTATTCTTGTAGGGTATAAACTAAATTGGCAAAAGTCAGAAGGGAATTTTTTCTTCTAAACTTTATTTATTACTGCAGTCCATATATTTTTAGGAAATATTAGAATATATTTACCTATTTTTTGAAGCCTCTGGCTCTTGGATACTGCTCATAACACAAGAGTGGATCACTGATGTCATCTGGCATCAGATTATTTTTGGTGTCCTCGGTGGAAACCCACAAGGCCTGCAAACACACAAGCAGAAATTCATAGTGAGAACAATGTATTGCATTGTGTATGTATTCAAAAGTATGTTAAAACATTATTGTAGCCACCTTTAATACATTTTTAATTTCTTAGCTTGGTGCTCTGTAAGAATTAGAAACTATTTCTACATTGAGTATTCAGAACACATGCTGCTGCACGTCAGCGTGGAGATCTGAGAGAAAGAGGCAGTTCTGCCACTGAGCCTTTCTGCTCCCTTAATGAGCTCCCCAGCCCTTCACGGACTGCTGAGGAAACACAGGTCCTCAAAGCACTCTGCGTAATTCTCAGTGGGGTTTTTTTGTACAAAAGCCCAACTGCATATCAACTGGTATGGCATGTGTAGAACACACATACATAAGCTTTTTATTTCTATACCTCTATTTTTACAATTGCACCCTGATGGAGCATTATTCTGTTTTTATAAACTTGCCTGTTGTACAAATATGACATGCTTGTCAAAAAGGCAAAAGGAATCCTAGGATGTATCAGGCATGATAGTCCCAGCAGGGACTACCTACAAATACAGAGGTACATGGGATACAGAAGTAGGGGGATTAAAGTACAAAGCACTGTTGAGGCCTCATATGAAGTACCGTGTACAATTCTGGTCCCATATATTAAAAAACAAAACAGGTATGGATAAAGGATAATAACATGATTAGGTATATGGAGACCCCCATTCTCTTGTAAGAGAAGTCTGGGGCTTGGCTAGTTTAATCTAGTACAAGAAAAGCCGTGTGTGGACAGAACCACCCATGGCAAAATTGTCTGGACAGATGTATCCTAAAATGTATCCTAAAGGGAAAAGATCCATGTAGGCTAAAACCCTACTATACTGATACTGGAGTTCTAGCTGAAAATTTCTAATCATGCATGAAGGTTCTGAAACAGCCTTCAAATATGAGTAATGGGGACAAGAAATGTCTTTTAATTTAAAAAACAAAACAAAACAAAAAACCTCCCAACAAACCAACAAGCATAGTTAAATTACAAGAAACTTGATGACTCTATCCTCTTTGATACTGGACAAAAAAATAATGGGCTTCTTAATGCTGGGTAGTATATTATCTCTAAGAAATTACAGACATTCCTGTGTGTTTATTCTCATCAGAGAAGGAAGTGGAGAACAAGAGCTAGTTAGCTGTACTTTAAATTCAGCAACCTACTGTTTTCAATTGTGGTCATTTGGAATGAGAAGGGTTACGCATAGAAGCATTACCCAGTCTACATCCAGCCCACCCCTAGTGAAGGGTTTTGATACTTCGTATCTGACCATGTGGTTATCCCATACGGCTAAAACAGAATTATTCTTTTCCCAGATTACTTTTCAGCTGCATCAATTTCAACTACCTGATTTTGTCCACCACAATTTAGGTACTGCCAGTTAACAAAACTGTGAGTGAGGACTGCATTTTACCACATGCCAAAGTACTTTTCTGTGACTGCATGAAAAAAATGTAGCCACCAAGAACAGAAAATGAAACCACGGTGCATATCTGGTTTACGAGCTGAAGGTTCCCTCTCCTCTGGGAGCCATTCAATATCACAGATAGATTTGAAATATAACTTTTGTAGCAGCATGCCCTGATAACGAAGCCTGTTTGAGACTGGAAAAGGTCATAGCTGCAAGGTTGCATCTGAGAGACCGAGCTGTTACTTCTTTGCTGCACACAGATAACAAGCGTCCATGGACCCAATTTGGTATGCTTATCTAACAATCACTGATTAGCAAAAGAACTTGTAAGATGCGAATTATAAAGAACAGGCAAATATCTAAAATTACAGGGGGAGTCATCATCCTTTCCACACTTCTCTATTAGTTCCCCTAGCTTGTCAGCATCACTCCCAAAGAGATTTTGCCTCAGCCTTTTAGTTCTCACCCAAGCTCCGGTCTGCCTAAGGCACCAAGCTAAGAATTGCTGGCTCAGAGGAATCTCAGAGTAAATGACAGTCAAACAGATCATACATGCGCATCTTAAACCCTTAATAATGTGCATTAGAATTACTGCCCATGGAGAATAAGCAATATGCTTCTAGCAGAATTTGTCCCTTGGCCACTGATTCTGCTTTTAGACTATGAGTAGTCTGACTACACCAACTACCAACCCCTTATCAGTGGCTATTGATTAATTTGAATAGGGGATCTGCAGTATAGCTCATCTATTGTAACAGTTCACATGTTGTCTTACCTCAGTGACACCTAAAAACCAAAACCAAGTGCTACATGCATGTTTTTATAATGCAAGATCTTACACCGCAGATATCACAAGAAAAACGTTTCAAATGTTATCCGAGACAGTTTGTGCTTTTTTAAACTTGAAGATCAATGCTATCAAGCTGTTTCCCCACACATGCAAGCAATAACAAGGTTAAAATAATATTACATCTGTCTTAATTTCAAAACAATCCTCCAAAATGAAGTGAAGGCTGATGAAGTGATTAATCTGTTGACTTAAATCACTGAAACTTACATAGTGCATTGAGATAATCTCCGGCATAAATGGAAAATCACTGGAATGGAAGGCCACAGATAAAATATGGTATTGCAGGTGATAGCAGTTAACTCTGGATTCAGAAGCTGTGTGAGAATTTGGCCTTCAAAAATTCAAGGCCTTGTCCTCACAGATCACAGTTATGCTTTGCAACAAATTCTTGAATTGTTTGACCTTCGCAAAAATTACATGGAGGCTTGTCTTTGCAAACTGATTATATCAGTCTTGCTTGCCTTTCTTTGGTGGAAGGTTCAGGAGTCATGGCAATAAAATTAGAAAAACCAGTAGGTGTTCATACTATTGAAGATAATTTGTGAGACATCTCAAGACTGGGAATGTAAAATTATGACACAAAATCAGTGAACATGTCTGAAAATGAGGATGGATGTACTGGAATATTCTTGTTTCTCCTTGCCTCTTTCAGATTGTTAGCATTAGCCAAGGCAGGTCTGTTCCTAGTCCTTACATTTAGTAATGGCAAGATAGCAGAGATCTTTCTTACTCCAAGAGCCTAAACTGTAGGATACTTACAGGTATAGCTCTTATGGGATGGCAATCACATACTTGTATACAGGAAAACCCTTCTCAGCTACTGCAAAGAGGAATTAAAAATACAGTACTATGTCTCTTTATTTTGTGGTAAACATGAACTTATTTTTAATTTTAGCAGAATTTTCCCAGCTGCTAGATGCTTTGGTGCTAGCTAGCAGCTACTTACCTTAACTTCTGACTTTAACGGCGTACCTTCCTTAGGGGACTCAACACACCAACACAATTAGACCAGGTTCAATTGCTCTCACAAGCCTGTATCCACCTTCCTCCATAATTCTCCTTCACAATCCCTTCCACCTCTCTCTTCAGTCTTTAGCTGTCAGCATCCAAGACGAGCACCAATATGCCCCAGCTGCATAGCTTTTGTGAAAACAGGTAAGCAGTGAGAAAATTCTCACCTATGGCCTCTGCAGCTTCTGCCCCCACCAGGCAAGGAGCTGGTCATGGGCTCAGGTCCCTGCCCTTGTTCCTTCTTTTGTCCTTGCCCGAGAGTTCTGGTGGGTCGGCTACATCCAGCCTTGCAGATCACAGCCTCTCCTTGCTGCCGTGTCTTGACTTTCAACCTGCCTTGTTACCATAGACCTGATTGCTAATTACCGGGCTGTTAACTGAACTCTGTAACCACCACTGGACCCGCTCAGCTCTTCTTGTTTGGGTGCTGTGGGATGGTGTCCTGGTGGGTGATGTCGTTGCCCCTGCCTGATGTCACCTTCAGCTCCTGGCTTGCCAAATTAAGGTCTGTATTTAACTTTCATGCACTGGAAGATGCTCAGTCATTTTACAGAATTATTATGTATAATTAAGCAATGTGTTTAGCATATATTTCTCAAGTTGTGCTGTTCATGATAATCCTTGCTAATAAAATCAAAGCTGTGCCTCCCTGAGCTCCTGTCAAGACAGTCCAAGGTGACGATCGTAATTCTCCTGTACATAAAAGCAGAGAAAGGCAGAACAAGCCTGATGAATGAGAATTTTTGTACTTTGAAGGCAGTTTGAAGATGCTGTCCTCGTATTTCAAAAGCCCTATAAATTGCTGTTAACAGGGTCAAATGCAGCATTGAACACAACTCTGTCAGGAATGAATTAAGACAGTACTCAGAGAACAAGCACAGATGACAGGATTCTACTTCACTTAGCCAGGTTTTATTCTACAAGAGTTTTTACTTAAGAAGAAAGGTGGTAAGTAGTGAATATAGTTTGCTTTAATGGCTAGTAATCAAGAGAGTGAACTGGATTAATTCCAGTTGGGTAATAAAAAATGGGTCAGTACCAAGACCATCCACCTTCTCTCCTTTCCACTGTACATAAATCAGTTATATGAATCCACAGCTATATATATAAATTAGGATTCTTTTTTTTTAAACTGTGCTTTGTGGGGCTTCGGTTATTCTGCAGGTCTTGAACATTTATGCTTTCTCTGTGAATGGATACTTCCTTCTGACCTCAGTTGGGACTCAGGAATGCATTCATAAGTCATGATAGGACTAAAAAAAAAAGATTTTCTTTGTTATAAGTAGTCATATTGATTGCTCCAATAATCCATCAGCCACGGATAAGAAGACTCTTTTCTATATTAGACTTCCGTGTGGCTCTTATACAGCATTAAAATTTATCACTAAAACTCCCTAGCGCAGAGCCTCAAATCCTGTAGCAGCAGCAGCAGCACCATTCTCTTGCCACACTACACAATGCACATTCTCAGTAGAAAACACAAAATTAACTTGGGACTTCTAGTTGGGACTCCCTGGGCACCCCTTTTCCCTGGGAGCTCTGGATAAGAAAAGAACAGTTTCTTCTATTTGTTCACTTTTTTCCCCATCACTGTGCACCTGGAGGGAGAGTTTTGCTAATCTAGCTTGTGAAGTGTTTCATCTCCTAGCAATCACAGCTCCTAACCAGCCTGAGTTAGAAGCCTACTTTTTCCTGCTTCCTATGTACTCGGGGAGGAAACAGTATTCAGACCGTTAGCCTCTTCAGTCTCCTTTGGCTTGGCATAAGTTAAACTCTTAAAATAAACAATGTAAACCCCTCTGTATCAGATGTCTTGACAGCAAATGAGAATCACTGTGCAGATGCAAGCCTGCATTCCACCTTTGTAAGAAGCTGAACGTAAGGCATTAAGTGCTGCTGAAAACCAAAACTCAGTGGTTTGCTTCATTAATGTTTTTATTGTTTATACATTAAAAACTTTAATAACTCGCATCATCATGTCTATTCCAATCGGAACACAAGAAGCAAAAACATCACATGGTTATTAAGAACTGCATTCACTCCATGTTTTAGAATACAAAGATTTATTGTTTTGATTGTAATCCAATTTAATCTCTTTAATGGACCAGGAAATAACTTGCATATCTTGTGAAGGATCTTGAAGACTACTCTATAGATAGTTTATGCAGAGATACTATGCTTAAAATAATCTCCTCTGAGACACAGACTGACTTGCTGAGCAGTAAGTATGCACTCTTGCTGCCTGCACCATAGCTGTTGACAAGACAAACTACAATGACTATAGCTTTAATAAGCATTAACCTACTCATCATGTTTGATCCTGACAGCAATTTCAATATATATACACATTAATATTTCCATGTTTTGGGATGGGACCTGAATAAATGATCTGTTTATTACATTTATACAAGAAAAGGGAAGAGAAAATACCAACAATATTAAGCAGAATAAAAAAACCCAGCAAATATAACCAATTTAATAACTGTGTAAGTCTAATACATATTACAATCACAGTTAAATATTTCATTTCTTTGCCTCAACCCTTAAAAGGAGGAAGGGCAGAAATGTTGAGAGTGTCACTGAAGGACTAATTATCTTCTAATGACATAAATACTACTGCTGACAATTACATTTAATTAAATTATTAACTAGGTGATGACTAATTAACTAGGGCTTTGTAAGTGTGAAGCACTCTGAATAGCTGTTATTATTGTACTGCTTGTAACTAAGTATCTCTGCTAGAGCACGTGTACACAAGATTCTGCTGCAATCTCTGTGAACTGATATCCCAATTATGCCATTGCCACTCATTGTTCATAAAATGTACAAAGTCATATGCAATGTTATTTCCCTCACAGAACTGTAAGAAAGATAAATGATATCCAATTACTAGCTGAGAACATGACATCAAATCCAGTTGTTTGATTCCCCCAGTAGGTAATTGCATCCATTCCCATGTTAGTGAATATTTATTTTATCCAATTTCTTTTAAGTCTATATGGAAATTGAGACCTTCATACAGCAATAATAGCATGAAATGGAATATTTTGATGGCTCTGTTCTTACAAGCTGCTTGATATAGACCATATCCCAAACTGCTGAAGTCAACAGAACACTGACTTTAGAGTAGACTGTTGGAAACATGTCACATTCAAAAGAATATAAAGTGTTGAGATCTCATTTCCAAAGGAGATACTTTCATTTGATATCCAGGAAACAAATGTACATAAACAATTCAGAAATATAATTTTAGGACTAAGATATATTGGGCTTATTTTTACCCTCTTAATGTTAAGCCTTGAGAATAATTCTTGGCTTCTGTTTTTCCTCAAAGGTCAACCAGGTTTTATTTAATTCACTGGAAGTGCATGGGAATAATATTTTGGCATATAATTGGAATGAAAGAGTTTTCATTGAATAAGCTTTTTCTCATACATATTATAGGATATTAGCACTTTTATCTGGATCTGACTGTTGTATCACCAGTACAGTATTTGAATTTTCTGACAGCGTTTAACTTAAAAAATTAACTCTAAGATACTGTCTCCAAGTAAGTTCTGCATTCAGTTCCTACAAAATATAAAAGAATAGACTATATTATCATCTATCACCAACGTCAGCTCAACTTAGTTCCATTAGCCTGGGAATGACTTTGAATAGATTCAGGATGAAAGTAAACCACCTGTGTATACCATTACTTGTATCACATACTTGAATTCCATCAGGGTAATCACCTACTATGATCATCTGATTTTTACCTAATAGTTACAACATCAAGATTAAAAAGCATTATTGAGAGATGCAGCTTTAGGCATAGTAGGATAAAGTCAGCAAAACTGAGCCCGTAAGATCCTCCCCTGTGATCCTGTGACACAAGTAACTGAGAGTCAAAATGAACCTTTTGGCTCAAGTACCAGGTAGCCACCATTTACTGACTGCCTTCACAGCCTCTCTCTGCAGCTGTCTCCGGGCTCACTCTCGACCTGTTCTGCACATATGACAAGGGACAGAGGGAGAGAGCTGCCCTAGCAGCAAGGTGACAACCATAGAGAACTGCAGCCTGCCCACAGTCACCTTCCTGCTTCACGTAGTGCACATCTTTCCAAAGCCATGGGCCTTTTCTTTTTTGTTCTCACTCATAGGTCAGCAAAAAGTGCAGTCTCAGTGACGGAACTATAGATTCTAAGTGCTCCCAATGACTTATGATTACAGGCAATTAAAAAATGCCTATCTTTGATAACTTGCCCAGTAACAACTCACATTTCCATTAGTCACGTCTATGTATTTCAAGTTTTAATTTGCCCTGCTCAGACTTCCATCCTTTCCTTATCACGCCTGCTATATTAGAGACCCTTATGGTAGCAGGAATTTGTTCCAAGTAGACAGTAACAGACATTAATACCGCTCTTAATCTTCTGTTTAAGCAGGCTAACTACAGTGAGCTCCTCGTAAATCAGAAACCTCAGTAATGAAGCCTTGTTCCCCCCAGGAGTTCATAATAAAACCCATCTCTTCATTTCCGTGAGAGAGTTTCACCTTACTGATTTTATTGAGACAGGATTTCACTCTGCATCTTTTAATCTTGTAAGAGGGATTACGGGTTGCAATGCCACATCATATACGTACAGGCAATAATAAATAGTAGCGATCAGGATTTTGCCCGTCTAAATTCCTGTAGTGGGCATGCAGCATAGCACACATAGAGCAGAAGTTAGTTGTTGGGTTTTTTTTTTCTGAGATGCAGGGGTCCTTTACTAAGGACATATATATACACATACATCACTCTGGATATAGCAGCTCTCTGAGCATTATTAAAAATGTTTTTGAATTGGTGTCCCATAGATTTTAGCCAGATTGCTTTGAAATGTGTAGTTTTACAGGGAAAGACTGGGATTTTTCCATAAACCAAAAACTGGCACTGCGGAGTTTTTGTTGTTGATAACAGTTGACACAGACTCCTGTTTCAAAGACTACTTATCACAGTAACTGCAGTAGAAATGGAGCCAGGATCTTCCATGAATGATAATAAGCAAAAGCAGATATAAAGTCTCTTCTGTGTTTCAACAAAATAAACAAAAAACTTTTTCATTCATTTTTGTTCAAATCAGCTCAATGCAATATAACAAAAAAAGCACTTTTCCCCATGGTTAAGACACAGCCCACCACATCTCGGGTCATGTTGTAACCTGAGGAAGGCCTAGACCACCACCTTCCAACCCGTACCTTGAAGAAGGCTAGTAAGCTAATATAACTGAAACCTACCCTAAAGTGATGGGTCAGCAGATTGAAGTTACAGGGAAAACCTTTTATTTGGAGTATCAATTTATACACTAAGGGTTCAACATGCACGTCTATCACAAAGGAAATCTCTCTTTGTTGGAAACCCAAGCATACACTGAGCTAGCAGTTAAGCAAAAAACAAAACACAAAACAAAATCCTATCATACAACTTAAAAAGAAAGGATACATGGATATTTAGATGGTAAAATCTTCCAGCTTCCCCACACAAAACCTTCCTATTTTTATGATGCTCATTGTTCCACACAAGACATTTTTCATATTGTAATTAGCAATATTCTTGGTTTGTATACTTAGGTTACAATGCCATTTAATACATGTCAATAGCTGCTCAAGTAAGATAAGGCTGTTCTTTAAGCATATCGCACTCGTTATCTTGCTGAAACATGACTTCTATTGTCATGCCCTGCTAAAACATCACTTTTAAGCAGAAGGGGAAAACCTTAGCAAGAAACAAAGTGGATACTAAAGTGCGAAGTCAGATGTCGCATCTTTGTTTTCCCCTTACGATGAAAATACACCTCTTAATATTTTCTGTGAACTTCTAACATATATATTACTGAGAAAGTACATACTACGGCTTTAGTTTCAAGTATATTCATGATATTGACCATCATTTGCCTGAACAGAGGGAAATCTAATGCTATTTTAGATGCCTCAAATAGTTTGTATATTCTAGGGCTTTGATTAAACTTTCAGCTGAATCCCTTCTACTTTTCCCTTTCATTAAGTCTCTGGTGGCCCTAGAGAACTGCAATACTATTGGCATGACATGTGTTAAGTAACATGCTGATTTATGGAAAGAAAGGTCTCATTCTGCCAGTATAGAATGTCCTCAGCCCTAAGACAGGTATAATACACCAAGTAGGTTTCTTAATGCATTAAGTCACATCTAATTGATCCTTCTGAGTATCTAAGAAACAGATTTGAACTGGTTCTCCAAAACAGGTGTTTTTCTCTTTTCTAGTCCTTTGACTACTAAAATCTTCCATTGAAAAGCTGGATCCTTAGGCAGATTTTTTTTGAGAAAGAAGTATGTATTGGATTGATCCCTGCATTTCATAATCCCAGGAAGAGGGAGATGTTCACTAGGCAACACTGGTAAAGTTTCCTTGGAAATTTATTTCCTGATTGAGATACTCTTCAGGGGAAATGAAAAAGAATGTTCAGAGGCATGGAAAAGGTCTATAAAGAAAGAATGGAAAAATTACTTATTTCAAACGAGTCAAAAAAAAAAAGCTAGATGGTAACATTATCCCACAAATGGGGTTCATTAACCTGGTGTGCAAGCCAATAACACACAGAGTTGAGGTATTTTCAAACTAATTTCATTGATGCACATGAATGGGTGCCTGTCTCAAGACAACACACCTTTGTCTCCAATATTCTTACATTTATACACTTTAATACATACTCATTGTTATTTTCCTTAATGACTGGTTCTTTCTTCTTTGCCCCTCCTGTAAATTAGTGGGCAGACTCTGTCTTCTTCCTTCATTGTCTTTTGAGTAGGTGGTATCATTTGAGTAGGTGGTCAATGAGTCGTTGGTCCTGATCTCCCCCGTAGGAATTACTTTTTTACCTACTTCTTCCCTAATCTTGGCAGTTCCAGGTGGTTCTTCAAGGTTTCTTGACCAGATCACAATCCATTACCTTTTCTG
>VYZV01030820.1:10215-28261 GCA_013401275.1 Pandion haliaetus | reverse complement strand
CAAGAAGCTCCACTAGGAAACTGAATTACCAAAAAACCACCTCNACTGAATTACCAAAAAACCACCTCAGCACACTGTGACAAACTAAACATAACTAGAAAACAGTTGTCAGCTGCAACTAGGAAACTGTCAGCCAAATTCAGCCCAATACTATTTACTTCTGCATTGGTCTGTTTTATACTTGGGACAGGAACCTTAGCAGAAATCCTAAGGTTTTACGGCTAGAAGAACTGCTGCTGCCCTGTAGCAATCAAAGCAATACATTTTAACTGCTCCTTTTGAGCTGTTTGGACCTTTGCAGTTCCTGTTATCCTACCTGAACTGCATTGCAACATGTGCCTGTGGCCAGAACACACACGCTGCAGACCATAACTCTGCTGTTTTTTTGTCTGTATTGTTCCGTGTGGACTCTGAATCATGATTTCTATGTGTCTGTCTATGATATTGTACAGTAATTTCCTTGAGAGTTTAATACTGAAAGTGGAAGGAGTTTACGCCACTGGCACAGTGATTGCACAAAAAGCTGGTGCTCTCTGCGGCTTTTACTTTAGTGTAACCTTCCCACTACATATTTGGTATTACTGATAAGACTGTGGTTTCAGGGGAATGTTTATCCATATTGTCCCAGATCTACCAATTACTTAGAAGGTGCTACTGCACTTAGTGAAGGAAAAATACCTGAGGGACTGGAATTTTATGGAAACCTTTCTTGTAAGGGAACTTATGGTTTTTTCCATTTGGAAAAGTAGTTTTCTGATCACAACTTATTTACTGGTTTTATTTATCATTTTCAGTCAAAATAATTTCCATATGGCTTCCTCCAACTTTTTTGCACAGGATGTTTACTAGCAGATTAGGTGAGAGTGCAGCAAAAAGCGTAATACAATGCTTTGAAACAACACACCCCTATGAACAATGTTTCCTCTAATATCCGCACCAACAGAGCAAGTTGTACTCGTTGTCCGCCAAATTTATCGTAACATCTTTTGGTGGTGATACCACCAGAATGTAAAGGTGCACTGGTACATTCATCTGCACAAAAGGTTCATTCTTCTAAATTTAATTCACCAGTAGTCAAATAGATAAAGCTTAATTTTTAACAGTGCTTTTGTCATTCTACTTTTGGAGACACAATATTAAAATGTAATTTTTTTTTTTACTTATACATAAAGACTCAACACCATTTGGGGGGAATCTCTTTTTTTCTACAAAGAGAATAATAATTAAAAAATCCCATTATCTCATTTTTTTCTCAAACCTAATATTAAAATCACAGAACTTAAGAAGTGTCTGAATTGTTAGCCAGTATTGGTTGGGTAGTCCTATAAAATTCAAAAGAGCTACATAAATTTACACTGTCCAAAGACGTGGCTCCATATACACTTTCAAAGTGTATTTCTAAGACTTGATAAAAAATAACAGGAAGACTGTATTTTGGATTCACTAGGCACACCAGTAACTTTAATCTCACTATTTTTTGCCATCCCATTTTGGGGACGAGGCATTTAAAATGGCAGGAATACATAGCTTATTTGTTGCAGGTATATGATTATGTAATCTGGCTCAGGCAAAAAATACCCATGATAGTAAAACTGGAATATTTGTTAAAGCGAAATTCCCCAAATCTCTGCGTAATGTAATAGCAATCTGTTGTTATGAGATTTTGTACAAATGTGATGCTGGACTGGTAAGTCCCCACAACTTGGGGCAAATGTTTGTTAAGACAAAGTTGAAATATACTATAACTGATTTTAGAGGAAAAAAGTCCAGTAACCACAGTTTAAACAATGCTATATAATTCAATATATTAGCATAGAGAATGCAGTAATAAAAATGCGCGCCAAAGAAACACACAACAGAAGAGAACCCAACTTAGCTGAATGCATAATGCTTAAGATATGTAAAAGAGAAAATGAAAAGACAGCAGTAGTCCTGTATATGGGTTCTGCTTGGCGTATAGAGAAAACAGAGAACATTTGTAGTGAGGGTATCTTCCTACATCACAGTAAGTGCTAGGGAGGGTATTTTTCAAGAGTAACTTTTCCTCTCATCCTAACAGCACAACAACTCATGGTGACCTCCAGGCCAAGGATATTTTGTGGATACTTCACTCACTCTCAAGATGATCACACCTATTGTGTTGCAATGAATTTTGTTAGTCTAAGAACTATTTTTAAGACATCTGAATTATGAGAGAAAAAAATACAGCACATATTTGACCAGCTACATTGCTGTTCTTCTCACTGGCTTTCTACAAGACAAACGTATTTAGGAAGACAGTAGGTAAGAAAACAACTACATAGGTCTTGCCTGTCGGGGAATAGTTTAAGGGCACATCCATACTGTGCGAAGAGGAATCCCATTAGTGATAACCCAACCCTGCCTATATAGAAAAATACCACCTTGGGTCCTAGAAGCAACCATTTTTGCATCATTGTATTAAAACCAAAAAACCCCAAACTGAGTAATGCCAGACTGCTGATTCTGCAGCCAGAGTAGATTGCCAGATATATTCATGGTCTGGTTCTTGGCTGTTTGGTACTACTGCATGTGGCATCCACAAAACATCCATATTTCATTTCACATCTTTTCAAAAAGAGGACCTTGATAACTAAAGAAATATAAATCATTATGCCCACAAATCTGCCTTAAAAAGATGGCTTTTCAAGTTTCAGAAGAACCTTACCAGTTGCACCAATCTTACCTTTTATTTTTTTGCATCTTTCCTGTGAACAGTCATGCAGGAGTGGTAACAACATTTTGTTACTGTAAAGCACCACCCTTCTGAGAATGTCAACAGGCTCTATAAGAAATAACTGATTATGCCTCACACACCTGTGTTGGGTAATAAATGTTCTACCTCAGTTTCAGCAAGGAGTCAGAAGTTCAATGATTTGCTCAAGGTCACACAGGAAGCCTGAGAGAGCTGTGAGTCTCAGCTGCTTTCTCACTATCATCCTACCAGATAAGCACTGAGAACTGTAGAGATACAGCGCTCAGAAAGAATTACCTATATAAAAGCCCATAAATTAACAACATCTAGTGAGATAGCTGCCAACTACTCATTAATATATTAGCAGTAAATCTAGTAAACCTTACTTCTTTTATGTGTCAGGTGAAGAATAAACGAGACACAAATCAATTGCTTGTTTAGTAAAAGGGCACAAAACTAACACTGACAAGTTCCACTTTTTTCAGTATAGCTTATAAGGCAACACTGATGGCTAGACAGAGCTTTTGAAAGGCTGGTAGCGAATGCTGGTGAAAATATAAGACCTTGTATGGGAACATAAAGATACATTAGCCTAGATTTTACACATTTAAAATTACACGGCTCTGACATGGAAAACTTTGTAATCTTTCCTAACTAAGAGTGATGATTTAGTATCATCCGCATGCAGATGAACCTAAAGATTTTGTTATTGCAAGTTTCCAAAAATCTGCTGACACATGTTAATACATCTTTTTCTTCAATATTTCATTAAACAATGACCATGGTAAAGACTGAGTTGTGTTGATTTTGCTTTAATAATTTTGGAGCTGCAATAAAAACAGATGAAACTGAAACAGCAGATACCAATGCCACATATGGTTCTTAACAGAAGGAAGAGCCTGTATCTTGGGAATCTTGCTTTTCACACAGTGCTGCTGCAAGCAGCACACACTTCTATTTATAGGACCTATCACTACTGAGTGTGTTGCAGATTATCGTTATTTTTGTTATATTTTTCAATCATGTCTAGGGTTACCATTTTTCAAGCCCCTCTTACCTTGACTGCGTAATTGTTGAGAGGATCTTTTGCATAAGAAGCTGGGTAATAAACTGCATCACCTGCCTCGCAGCATGGCTTGTCACTGGTTAGCCTGAAATCTGACCAGCTGTCCACCCCGAATCGCAACTGATCTTTTTGTCCAGCCATGAACAAGTCTTCACATTTAAGTGCCAGCTTCTTCAGTGAATCGGCGTGAAGGCTTCGGATTTTACCTACTACCTCTTCTCGGTTTTCAATTCCTCGATAAAGTGCTTGCCTTTGTGGCTTCTGGACACCTTTGCCCTGCTTAGTCTGAGAGATGCGTCTCCCTGTTAGAGACTCCATGCTATTGGAACACCGGTCCTTAATACTGATAGTGGTTAGGCTGGAAACGCTGTTAGTTGCTGAGGTGGTTGCCCTTAGTTTTTCTGTAGGCCTGTCCAAGGAGTCTCCTGACTCGTTGTCCAGTACCTTGAGCTCCAGGCTGACTGAAGAGCAGGCACTGCTTGCTTCCCAGTTGGTGTCAATATCATAGGTGGGATTGGCCACAATGCACAGGTTGTTCTCCAGAGCCTGCTTCTGGAGATCTCTGGGAGTCGGCTCTGTGTTAGCTCTCAAAATTGTTTTCTTTGGCAGTGGAGGTGGTGTTGGCTGCAAGTTGTTCGTTGTCTCCTGGTCTACTAGTCCTCCAAAGGCGATGGCGTCATCCAAAGCTCCCTTCAGCTGCCTCGGCTGTTTCGGAGGTATCATGGCTGCTCTGGACTGTCCTGTGTAATAAGATAATAGTAATAGAAGATTAAAGTACTTTGCATCTGCTGCTCATATGTGCACTCTGCAGAGAAGTTTAAGGCAGAAAACCACCAACTGACTAGGACGCCCTCAATATTTGCAGAAAACCTAAATACATATCTGAAAAGATGAACTAATAAGAAAGCAAAATGACCAAATCAGCATCCCATATATATTGTTACATACAGCCAGTCTTTATTTGACCTTGGCCTATATATTAAAATCAGGTTCAGTGCTAGCAATGCTGGCATTTGACATCACATGAGCTTAATGACAAAAAGTGCAAGCAAAAACCAAACGTCAGTTTTGGCACTATGGCCAAATTCCAGTTTCTGTAATTATACCCAGCCTCCCATAATTCCTTCTGCAGTCAATCGACTACAGTGTTATTCCTTACTTCCTATTCCAATGTGCTAAAACTATGGGTGGATGCTGCTAAGTGGCTTTGTGTACTATTTCTTTGAGAGATGCATTTCTCTGGCAAGTGAGATGATCTTTTTTTATATATCCTCATAGTAGTCTGTAAAGCACTTGGGATCACTTGGATTTGAAACGTGCTAAAGAGGCTGTAAGCATTATTTCAGAATGGAAACAGAAAACTTCAGACACAAATAACGTAATTCCGATACTATGGCAGTCACATCAAAAGTCAGGATTGCCTAGCAGATTCACGAGGTGAAAAAAAAGAAGTTAAGCCTACTCTCACTCAAGTTGACAAGTGTGTTGCCACTGCTTTCAATGGGAGTAGGGTATTTTCAGATTACAAAGCCAGAAATATTTTTTTAACCTACAATTTAAAACTCACCCGCCGGCCCCCCCCCCAACCCTACCTTTATCTAACACATTTCCCTTACTCACTTGCCACGGGTACCTTTGTTGGCAATATTATGTTCATAGATAACCTGGCCTAGACTCAGTCATGAGATTCCAAACGGGAGGTTACATACATGGAAGCATGGCATTTCCACTGACAGACTGGTTTCAAACATTTGGGTGCTTCTAGGGAAGATTAACTTCCTGTCATGTGTTTTGGATGGCTTTTAGAGAGGTCAGTTACGTTTTAGAACTGCCAGAGTCCTTGGAAATGAATAAATGACAATAATATAAGAGAGAATAAAAAACAATAAACGCACTATACAAATGACCACCTTGCTGCTCTGGGACAATTAAACAGTTGTTACTCATATCAAAATGAGATTTTTTCCCACTCTTAATAATCAACTGCTATTTGCAGAGAAATTATTTTAGAAGTTTTCTACTATTCTTGTGAGGTTCATTGACCAGCATGGTAAGGTAGGAAGACAATTTTTACAGTTGCAACACAGCAGACATGAAATAGATGGTCTGTATAATTGCAGCTGAGTGCCTTTTCTAATAGGGGAACAGCAAGTAAAGAGACACTACAACTATATGGCCATTTATAATATGTGCTGAAATATCCTTGTAAAGAGAGGACTGAACTGGAATGCTGAACCAAACTGGGGGGATCTCAGATTCAGATTTGAATTACATCACTTTGGTCCATAATTAATAATAAATGACTTCACAGTCATTTTCTCAAATTAAAAAAAGATAGCTCCCTTTACGCTTTAAGGTATGTTGTTACAGTTTTTATGAAAACTACAGAATGCAAGACCCTCTTGGCCGGGATGCACAAAACCCTAGAACGCAGGGTTAGAATGCTCAAAAGGACTTCCTAATTTCAGAAGATCAGAAAGGACTGTATTTTTGTATGTATCCACAAACAGAATAGCCTTGGCTCTTGAATTCTTAACAATCACTCTCTCTTCAATCATTCCAAGGAGATGACATCACAAATTAAAAGTTGTATCTCTATCTTTTGTTTAAGCTCTAGAAACCCTGTGAAGAGCCTTATGGATTTTGTGATAAGCCTGGATATTCCAATGTTTAAAAAACCTGAATTTTCAGCAGGAAATTCTATTAGCTTTGTACATGCCTGATCGTCAAGGAAGATTGCATAGGACTACTCCCCTGGGTCATCACTTTCTAGCTACTACAAAATAAAAATATTCAAAGGCTAGGAATACTGGAGAATCCCTGCATATCTCTCTCAAATCATTGTCAAGGTTGCTTCAAAAAATTTAACACTCAGGGGACCCTCTACTGCTCCTTTCTGATCGTGGTGTTGCAGTGAGTGTGCTCTACAATAGCAGCTCTTCCTCTCGCCATTTGATGTGCTGCACATATAACACTGGTGCCAGCTGAGCAGTACAGGAACTCTTATGAGGTACCTTTTGCAGAGATGAAGAGTGGTGTGATTTAGAGTCAAAAGCAGAACTGATGTCTGCATGCCTGACAACACATCCAGATGCCACAGTCGTTTGCATATGGGGAAACAAGTTCATTTCTACTTTGTATCCAATTTTCTTACTCATCCAAACATATGTCCTCTTCCACAATTGCTTACTCTTACAAAATCTGTGACCTATGTACTCCCCCGGCAACATTGTGTGTTAAAGATCACTTGCCTATTTTCTCATTCTTACCCTCTTCCCCACTATGCTAAAATAGCCTAAATGCTGGGGTTTTGAGAAAGGCTACTATTTCAGGAGGCAGTTTCCTAATATGCGTTGCTTGTGTGACTTGGTAATCCAAGGACTGCACAGATGCTAGAGGGAAACAGCAAGAAAACAAATTAGAGCAAGATGCACATCTCAAGCAGTAGCAGCAGAAGCCCTCTCCAAGAAAGGTAAGATTTACAACAGCATTTCTTCTTGATTCTCTGATTTTCTGTCTGCTTTAATGGCCCTATCCTCCAAAAGCCATTCATACAGAAGAGTGTTGCGACTGCAACCAGTGACTTTTGCTAGTTGTTGCTTTTGCATAGCTATTGGAACTATGACATCAAAACTTAATTGAAGGTTTTAATAACCAGAAGTTGCCTTTGCAGATGTGTGGTGGGAGTGGCAGGATCCAGAGAACTGCATGTACAAGTCATTATGTAGTTACTTTTTCAAGTATTCTCAGCTGAGGAACATGAATTTGTAAAACATGTCATGTTACAGTATAGTTTCTCCCTACAAGAACAAATTTTCCATATTGAAATCTATCCATCTGTATTACGTGTTTGAAAAGCTTCATATATGGACTGTTTTTATGCTGAGTTCTTAACGCTCTATGTTTCTTTCTTGACCACTGGGCCAGTCTTTCAAGCTCAGCTTTCCCCAAGCATGGCATGATACAGCATGTCCCACTTTTTTTAAAATTCATCGTCTAGCAAGAAAAAGGTTGTCTTAAATTTTGTCCCTGTCAAAGACACAAGAATGTTCTTTTGCATAAAAGTACTGGCAAAGCATTTGCTGCTTTTTCTTGCCTATCACTTCCTTCTCCCTTTGCATGCTTAAAACTCATCATTTCCTTACCTACTGCACAGACTCTCCAACATTACAAGGTTCAGCCTGAGCTACACTCTTGGGAGGCAAATGAAAAGAAGGAACAGGCACAATACTAGGCTACCACTTAACAGAGATCTTTGAAGTGGCTTCCAGACTGTTCAAAGACAGAAAAAAATTAACTCTTTATAGACAGCAGCTTTCGAGAGAGCTTTAAGTAATTCTACAGTTCAGTAACATTTTCCATTATAGAATCTCACTACACTATTTAAATATTAATACTTACATCTCCAGACACCATGCAGAGGTCTGAATCTCCAAATCAGCTCTAAAAAAAGCACTTAAATTTTATTTTTCCAGGCAACTGATTCATCATCAGACTTTGCATTGCAACCTGTTTATGTTAGCTCATGAAAATTATCAAATCGGACACACTGAGCTCAGGTTTAATTCAAATTTATATTCCATAAGCATTTTTTTCACAGAGTAATAACATGCATAATTATTGTTTAGGTATCTTGATAGTCCATGTATCTTTCTTTTTTGCTTAGACCAGATCAGCGGTATACATTATCAAAAAATTTCAGAACTGTGAAGGAAAATGTTTCTTTAATTGGGAAAACAACTAATGGTGAATTAGGCAAGCCAAGTGGGTGACACGCTGCATGCTTCCATCCTTCCTTGAACAGAACTATTCCTGAGATGTATATTGCTCTACCATACATAACATACATTAGTCCAATACACCAATGACAGCAGGCGGCTTCTGTGCTTTCTCCAGACTCATTTTACTCTTGACGTGGTAATCTATCTTACATTCTCCATTATTCTTGAAAGCTTTTTTCTGATTATATGCCGTTACCATCTTTCATCCAAGGATAATGTCCCTTGTGGGAAGATGTGAATCAGAGCTGAAAACAGTACTCTAGTATTCACAGTAGTAGCTAGGCTATTGCCATGATTGTTAACGGTTCTCGGTTTTAGTGACCATTGTAATACTCCTTAATCCCTGATCCCCTAGTGCAGGGATTCAGATGAATAAACTGGACCCAGAGGGCTAGAATTGCCAAAATGACTCTCAGTTCTGCGATTCTCCAACTTACCACGTGAGTTTGACAGAAATTCCATGTTTTGCATTGCCAAAACCAGCAAAAATTAATAATTATGCACGTACAACATGGATAACCAATCTTCCAAGACCAAATCTATCAAAACTCCAACAGAACTAAAATCAAATCTGTGGGCCCTCTACAGTGGAGACCAACATGAAAGGAATTTTGAGTGGCTCTTATGTGTCTGCAGGAAACCCCCTGTAAGATAGGGCTGGGCTGATCACACTGCTGGATCTTGGTGCAGTCCAACACCGTTGGCTTTGGCAGCCTCTGCTGACCTGTTTCTCGCCACAGCCAGGAATGGAGTCAGATGCCCCAGTAATTCTCATGTCAGTACATCCCCATTTCATGTTACGAAGTCCAGTTATAAAGGCTGATTAAAGTAATCACTAAGTAAAGTACACAGGCTGGCCACCTCCACTATACAAACTTCCCTTCTCTACCCTTGTCCTACTACTTTTTCCCCCCCTTGTACTGGGATATCGATCATCCTTTGCAATCTGCATTTTTATTATAACACAGAGCCTGGAAAAGATTTCTCTGATCAATTATACTGGCCTTTAACACCAGTACAAGATACATCACTCCTTAATAAACTTTTACCCTGACTGATAAAAATAACTAAACCATGAAAAACCCGACAAATGCGTAGAAGTATCTTCTAGCTACTGCAAAAGCAACCAGCATGCTTTACAGCCCCAATTCCAACAAATGCAGCACATGTACAACACTGTAAGATTATTTGGTACACACATTTACACAAATGTGATTGTTAATCCTGTATTATACTCAGTTGTTTACACATTTATCGTTAATTTAACAGATAAAAATCTTACCAGAATGATAATATATATTAACAGAAAGGAAAGCTAACATTTGTTAAGTAACATGCATGATGCACCGCCACTTTCTCAACAGTAGTTTGAGACCGTGCACAGAACTATAGTAAGATGGGCTGCAGGTACTAAATAAGTAAAAACTTCAGGTGCAACAGCTTGTCTGCCTTGGTGACTTGTCAGGTCTTGCTACCCGTCCTCCATTACACCATGTTAAAGATAATACCTGTACTAATTATATATTACACAAAATGCATCAGACTGATACTATAATCATTGCCTGTCACTGAACTGTCACTTTCATTCAACAATGATTTCATTACCTTATTTATAGCCTCGCTAAAGCACACTGCCCTGGTCTAACATACTGACAGAGGCAATACTCCATGGCAGATGCTGTGATTTGGGATTTTTTTCCAGTGTCAGCAATCCTAAAACCTAGAAACTTAGCCTCCCTTTTTTCACCTTGTTTTTGGGTGCGAGAAAAATAGCTGATAATAAAATAACCTATTCTTTTTTAAATGACAGAAATACTATCCTGAGCATGTTGAGAATCTCTTAATCGGCTTACAGTGATGCAAATTTAATCAAGTCAATTTCCCCAACAAATTCAGACAAAGATAGACAAATTTAAAGATTTGTAAAGGAAAGGTTTTTAATCATCTAGTCTATTTGTCTTCCTTATCATAAGCTACAGGGCTTACCTGAATTAACTTCTGTTAGAATAAGGGCACACCTTAAAAAAGAAACATCCAGGCCCTAACTTACACCTTTGAGCATTTGTTTCTGCATCTAAATTCAACTGATGGCCACTGGATTTTATTAAATCTGTTGATTGTTGATACCTCATCACAGTTCTGCTTACCACATAAGCATCCACACCATGATCAAGCCAGACTCTGTTTCTTTGATAAGCTAAACAGACTCGGCTTCTTGAATTAGTCACTATAAAGTGCCCGTCACAATGCTAGGCATTTTCAAAGCTTTTCTTCAGAGCCTGTACAACTTTTTTTTAAACATTCTTCTTAAACTGTGGCCACCAGGGCTTGTCTATGGCTATGGCAGTTGCAGGGTAAAAATGAGATATACATAACCTCTCTACTCCTACTGAAGTTTCCTCCTGTTTATACACCCAGGAACACACTGGGTTCTTTTGGCCTATCATTATGGTGGGACCTCAGGTTTCCTAAAAGCCCCAAGTCTTTTATGCTGTATCTGATTCCCAGAGGAGAGTCCTTTATCTTGTAAGGCCTGCCTGCATTTTTTTTTAATTCCTAGATGTATGATTTTACATGTTAGATGAACTAACAAATACAGTCTGTATTTTATACAGGAGCTGTTCTCAAATTTTGCATCTGCAGTTTGGTTCCTGACAAATACTAGCTGGCACGCTTGCAGTTTTTCTGGGCAGGACTGTAAAGTGATGATGGGACAACTCCTGTGGGAGCAGGGGAAGGCCAAAACCAAATATATATGAGGGCAATACCTGATACAAACTACAACCTGACTGCAGATGAAGATTCACCAAAGCTTGCCATTATTTCTGTTCATAAAATTTCATGTGACATAGTAAGGACATAGTACTATCTGCTTTTCAATAAAAAACATAGAGTATGTATTAGATTAGTATTTAAAAAGTGAATATTGTGCATTATGCTGCTAATGACAATGTTCACATGATATATTTTACACACTACAAACTGCAGTATGTAGCTATAAAAAGGTAACTGTAGATACAATTGCAGTTGAAGCAGGAGTCAAATGTGATGTAACTTTAATTACATTACACATTCGCATATTATCCTTTCTTTCAGTTACACACATCAGTATTTGTTGATTCTGCAAAATATATGATATTGCTGCTTAGGTGATGTAAGATGTGAAAACAAGTAGGAATTATTCTGTATCGTTACCTAGTAATCTCTTGATAGCTATCTGAATTAGAAAGCGAGGTTGCTCAAATAAACCAGAATAAGGTTGGAACGGCAGCCAGAGAACTCAGTGCCATTTAGGGTAGCATTGCTTTTAACAACAAGCAATAAGCTTGCCAAGCCAGACCAAGTCAAGCCTAAAAGTTAATTTAACTCTTTCATACCTAAAATCTAGTGTGGTGACAGCAAATCGGAAAGTGACCCAAGGATGAGGAGAAGATTTTGAATGAAATGCTAAGGGATTCAGTTTTATACAGTTTTACAAAGGAGCATTCACACACAGGAACAACAGTGACAAAAACAAGGACTGATGGAAGTGATCACAGAATCACAGAAGCGTTTAGGTTGGAAGGGGCCTCCTTAGATAGCCAAGTCCAACCTTCCCTGCTCAGGCAGGGTCAGCTGGAGCAGGTTGTCCAGGACCACATCCAGTTGGGTTTTGTGATCTCCACAGATGGAGACTCCACAACTTCTCTGGGCAACCTGTTCCAGTGTTTAATGGTATTTTATTACATTTCCCATGAGTTTACTACTCCCCGTTTGTGAGGTACTGTTGGAAGGACAGAGATCTGTGGACAGAAGCACATCTAACTCTGTATTATGAAGCAGTTGCCATCAGGTGTAACATCCTGCATAAGAAAATCGAGCTAAACTGAGTAAAGGTTTAAACAGAAGATTCACAGTATCATTACTTTGGCTATGAAATGCAAGTAATCCCTTGACTGTATGAGCACTCTGGCTAAAAACGGCAATCTCACCATGAGGAATAAGTGATATTTCATACACTAAATTACACCTTAGCTTGATCCTTTTATATGTCAGTCTGGTTAGCAACATGGGCTAACCATGCTACAGATGGTTTTGATGTAGCTAGATCTACTGCCTGGATTCTATCTGTAACGGAGCTATAGCATAAATACAGAAAATATATAGATACAGATATATATGTATATCTCAATGAATCGAAAATAATTCATTAGAACTTTGAATAATTCAACCATAAAAATACAAATTTCAGTTTTCCTCCTTGAAGTTACAATTTCTTGGTAGATGTTAGTATCACTCTTGGGCAGGATATTTCTCCTCTTCATGCTTTATAAACAATACCTAATTAGCAGAATTCATTAGCAGAACACACTAATAAGTTCGCCACTATTTCCCATTTAAGCAAAAAAATGCAACAATATCACTAAATGTCTAAGGAATGTATGCACCTGAGGGTTTACAATTTAGTCCTTGATCCCTCAAACCTGTGTGGACTTGCCAAACCCCTGTACTTGTGACCCATCTCAATGCAGTCAGTTTACTCTTGTCCAAATGCTTAATAAATTGGTATGATTACAGGATTGGAGTGTTACTGAAAAACATATATTCAGATATTCTTGAAGATAAATAAATGAGAGATTTTCGTTCTTTCAGAAAATCTGGCTGTAGGTATTCCTAAATTTGCAGTACTTCAAATCAAAACGCTTTAGAAAATTAGGCTGGTAATATCGAAACTATATATCGGAAGATGCTTATTTGTCTTGCTCACTTATCTTCCAGAGAAGCCCTGCATACCTGTATCTCTTTAATATGAGTCAGGAGTTCAGTGGTAGTTGAATGGACTGTGCAGTACCTTCAGGAAATTCGTATCTTAAACTTTTCTGAAGGAGCAAAAGTAAAGTCTCAGACTAGGCTAAGAAAGGTTTTAGTCAACAAAAGATGACTACCAACATTTCAGCAGTTATTGATGCTCTAAAATAAAAAGTCCTATCTTTCATTTGGAAGTTTGGAAAAATATTGAAATCTACTGTTTCTAAAAAAATCAGGTAGTTTGATCTGTATTTTAAAACTCTCTGATAAAAATTCCTCCAATAGATAAAACAATGTGTCTTAAAAGTATTTGAGATGTTTATCATTAAGGGCAAGTAAAAGATAGTTTTAAAATCATAGGAAAGGAAACCTTTGAGTTTGTTGAATCTTCGCTTTCTTGATTGTGTATCTCAGAATGAGACAACATAATTTTATTTATTATAAAGTTTGTCTTTAAAAACTAACCTTCTGAAAGTGTACGGAGCTGTTCAGAGGACAAGGTTCTTCACAGCCTGGAAAAGCATTAAAAATCTGGTCTAATTTAAATTTTCTTCTATGAGAATATACTTACCTAAATTGCTGTATGTAGCACTGCAAGGAGGTAAGTCAGGAGAATTTGAAACTTCTTCCTTTTCTTCCTCCCCCTGTGGGACACGGACAGATGACACTGGTATGACTGAAGCACTGCCGCCATTGTCCTGCTTCACAAACACGGCTCTAGGAACACGAGGGGACAAATCCTCCAGTGTTGTGTCATCGGGCACTTGACTGAAACAAACAAAGCAAAATCACCAGGAGACCAAAGCTGCGTACTAGATCCTACTGGCAAAACACCAAATTAGCCATTACATATCTTCAGGAAAGGGAATGAACTGGTAAAGAAATAAGGTCCTCTCTCCCTCCCTTTTTTAAGAGCAACTTAAAGAGCAGTATTTATTTTCCTTAAGAAGAAAAAACTTTTGACTGAAATAGTAACATGTAGTATTTCATGCCTTTCATACAAAAGGGATAGTAAAATGCTTTGAAGCTGACTACAATCAAAGTATGTATGCATATATACACAGGCATGATTCTGCATAAAACATGTAGGACTCATAAGACAGCAGCAGAGTTTAAGGTGCTTTTAACCAATCAGAACAATTTTGATACCAAGGTATAGCAAAAGGGCTCTTAAGTCTTAATAAATGCATAAAACTTTAATGATACATTTTCATATACTGGTAGGATTTTGGGAACAGACACTTTGGGAAACAGACTAGTAGCTCATCTAAGCCAGTACTTTACTTCCCATATAAAATTCTCCAATCTGCATTAGGCCAAATGCAAAAGGCCATGAAGACATTCCTCTGCGTTTGCTTTTAGCTATGAAGTTTTAATCAAACTGTAATGGCTTATAGCACAAAACTGTGAAAAAAGTGGATTCAGTCTTTTTCCATGGATATATTTATTGCAGTATGATTTTAAAATGATGCAGTTTTTATATATATAAAAAAATAAAAAAGTTGTTCAGGTTTATTAAAAAAACCCCAATCCTATTGAAAGCATAGCAGCAATTATCAATACTATGGCACATAAAATGTCAGAGCAAAAATATTTCTGTGTCTTTGTGCTCTCTTACTCACAGAAACAAATACTCATTAGAGGCCAAATCTCAAGAGCGTATGTCCCATTCGCTAGTTCTTATTATTACAGCCTGATCAAATAGAACAGCAAGAATTTTAAGTACTTGTGACTTCCCTAAGGGGTAGGACTAACGCACTTCCTTCAAAAGATGATCACCACATCACATAGCTGTACAGGTACTTAATTTTTGTAGTAAAGACTTAAAACTTAATATAACTTCTGATGGACAGAAACAAAATTTGTGCATCTTTAAATAGGCAGAGCAGCTGAGTTTCTGTAATACAAATCCTTATAGTGGAAAGAGAGATTATATCCTCAAAGAGTTAACATAAAATATAGGCATATGACTCTCTATGCCAAAGCCAAAATACCAAAAATCATGATACACAATCTGCTAGCAATCCCAGTTTACAAAGATTAAAACATGCCAGTACTTTCTGTAGTACAAGACCCCATATACGGTGCAGCGCGCACATGCTGTTTCTACTCAGACTCATGGATTTTAACTGCAGGCTGATACAAACAGAACTCATTAGAACTTGTTAGTAAAAGAGAAAAAATGGCGTAAGTTCAAAAAGATGTAATCTTTAATCAGCATAAATTTTTTTGTACCATGCATAGGAACGGTGTGAAGAACATTCCATGAGCCATAAATATATCCACATTAAAGAGTTAACCTAATAAAATTTAAGAGTAAAGCAAACATAAAATTAAAGCAGTAACAAGGCTCTCAAGATGATGAGAAATTAAACTAAAGATTTGTAGTTGCTGTAAATCATACACATACCTGCATTCCTCAATAAGAACGTTTTCTTTAAGAAGAAATAGGTCCTAATAGCTTTACAGTTCTGTCATCGCCACAAACCAGGAATTATCATATCTCAAAGTAATTTTTTTAGTATCAATTGGTGAGGTACAGAACAGACTCATTCTCCAAACCAGACACATGCAAGCACATACACTTAACCTAAGCTCAGAAGCGTTTTGCCAAAGTAAACCAACAGCTAGAAAGGAAGAAAGAAAAAAATACCAACTCACCCACTGTACTCACTCACACAATTCCCCATTAAAGGAAATTCTTTCAGGGCCTTCTTGAGTCTTTTAATCATGTCTTGAAACTCTGGCGAGCCATTGATTCCACAGTGTTCTGATGTGCTACAAGTTGTGCAAGCTGTAAGCAACAGGGCTGAACTCTGCACAGAGTGATACACCTACTGCACCTTAATGTTTACCTTAGGGGGTTGGTCCCAGGGACTTGCCAAAGCGCCCCAGGAAACCAGTTAGTTACAGCCCTGCCTTCTTAACTCTTCCACTGCCTTCGTGGATGAAAAATAATTCACAGACTACTACATCACTGTTTTGGTATGACAACTATGGTCTTAGTCATGTTAATTAGTTAAGGAAAAGCAGGTTCAAATTTCAAGAGGAGTTTTAAGAACTTATAGACTAACCTACTGTTAAAAGTAAGTGAGTGTCTCCAATCTGTATTCCAACCAGTTTTAGTGTCTGAATCAAATACTTTTTAAATTACAGCAATTAGAAGTCAGGCCATGAAATCTGTGGGGAAATGCTTCCCTGTATCTTAACAGTAAAGACGGAGAGATCAAGCACACATATGCAGTGCAGTGACTCAACGAGCAAAAAGCCAACCCGACAGAACACAGAAGGAACAAAAGGCGAAAACATCCTCTCTCAGTAAGCTACAAGAACCAAATTCCCAATTGCTTTTGCTTCATGAAATAGTCTAAACAGTTAAAACTAGTAGTTTTGAGAAAAGTAGAGCAGCTGATAAACAAGCAGGTCTCTGAGATTAGGACCATTAAAGCCTGATAACTTTGTATCTGCTTGTTGATAGCAAGTGATACTTAAAGCTATCTCCTTATTTGGGATATTTACAGATATTTTGCCAGGATGGATTCTTTGATGCCTTGCATAAAAGCACATATTTAGCTTTTACCATAGTGGGCGCAGCCTCCGCTGTCCAAGCGTTTTTCTTCTCCCTTTTTTATTTCAAAAACAAACTTCATAGGAAATGAACTACCTTAGAGAACTCTGCTCCTTGGGCACACGTGGCTGAAACTAAACTGTTCAGTTAATGGAGGGAGCAGCCCTCTGCACACAGACAACACATTTGTTTTCCTAAGAAGCTGAGATTATGTGCAGCAAAAAAACTTTCTGGAAAAATTACTGTCCTTCAGATAACAACCCACTGAATTCACATACTTGCCATTCACGTGTGCACACGCTCAAAATTGTTTTAGAAGTGTTTTTTTTCTGCAGGGACAAATGCCCCCAACTCCTTCCCTCCGGCTCTCCTTCTTTGCGGTTTTTGGAGGATAGCCAAAAGATGATGTGGTCTAACTTGCCTCAGTCTTTTGGGAATAGTAAGAACCCGGAAAGGAGCCTGTGTAGCGTGTTAGTTTTTGTAGGCACAGTGGAACCGCAGCTATTGTTTGACATGTATTTTCCTCTAATCAGAGCATGCCTTCTCAATTAGAGTGATTATTAAACAGCAATGAATATGAGGGAGATCAAGTGGAATACTTATAAGAAGTGATTCTGAGAGTGCATTCCTGAATTAGGGTCAGATCTAGAGGTCAAGCTGAGAGAGTACAATTCTGTGTAAGACAGCATGTAAATCCAAGTAGTAGAAATTAGTGGCAGAAACACAGAGAAAAGCTGATGTGGGCTTCAACCCAGCTGAGACTCGGCTCTCCTCCCCGAGTAATCAGTGGTGGTTGTACAGGTTGAGATGAGAGAGCCCGACAAGGAAGATGACTTAAGTTTCACACACACACACACACAAAAAAAATCTCAGAACTTACAGATATACTTAGTTTCAGAGATCCCTTTGAGATCCCCTCAGGCCCTACACTTTTAAGCTAATAAAGCTAATATAAAGCCTAAACTTACTGAATAATGTTTGAGGAAAAATGCAAAGAGGTTAATGGCTTGAGGGGGGTCAAAGGCCACCTTACACAGGAACTTCCACTCAGAACATAGACCACTTTATTTCTGCAAAGCACTGAGCAAAGATGATCTATGCCCAGGTTTCAATCAAGAGTACATTATGGG
>VYZV01030819.1:0-10977 GCA_013401275.1 Pandion haliaetus | reverse complement strand
AAAGCGTTCTGATGAAATTTCTCTCCACACCCCTTTATTATAGAAGTCAGCACTATAGACAGGATACTACTATTCCTTCTTTTCTAAAGCTCAGGTGTGTTTAGGAGAGAAAGAAAACCCCACAACCTTGAAGAACAGGAGAAAGATTCAAAGCGTGGCTTTTTAAATATGTATATAAAAAAAGGAAGTTGCCCATCAGATATCCATTACAATTTTTGAGAAACTACTCCCACTTTTCTCTCACTTTTTATCTCCAACCCAGATTTTCNTAATTCTTTGAGATACTTAAAATACACGTACTATGGTTATAGGCTTTAGGATTTTTCTCTTAGGTAGACAGCTACCAAATAGAGCTTATTACTAGTGAAGTACTTGTTTGATATATTCTACCTTCTATAAGTTCTGTCTGCAACAGACTATACTTATACTAGTATATACTTAGCAGAATAAGTTTCCTACATATGGATTCAGTATAGCTCAGACCACGATGTATCGCTAAAGGATAACCTTTCACATTACTGGTTTCAAGCCATCCACCTCTTGTTAACATATTTTGCAGTAATGCTAGTGAGATAACTTAGTTTAAACATTATCATTGTAGTTGCCAGCAATGTTGACAGACCTCAGAAAACCAGTTTTATACAAACCACAAAAGCAGTGAAGAATTCAACCACTGGTCAACACAGATTTTAAAAATGGATTAAATTACAAGCCAGTAATGAAAGTTCTCGCATTCATTCCTAATTCAACACAAGGTTACAGTACATTTTCCAGGGAGAAGTTTTTACATGCACACAAACTCCACAAACCCCAAGTTTCTAGTAGCATTCAAAGAATCAAACAAACATATTAAAAGGCAGAATACACACGAGCGATAGCAATGAGAAATCTCTGGATTGCTTTTGCTGAAACTGCCATTTGCTATGTCATTGATCGAGGCAGANGTCATTGATCGAGGCAGACAAAACTTAAGACCCTTAGAAATCTCCTACTTGCTCAAACAGGCAAAGAGAATTTCATGCTGTGCCAGTAAATACAATAAAATAGAGTGCCATCCAGAAGATCAGGTACAAGAAAACCAGAAGTAGTAGGGAAATAAAATATCTACAGCTTATACTGTAAACGGAGAACAGTGGCATTAGGAGTTGCTTACCAGAAAAACCAGGTGTTAATGATGCGAGTTTTCTTGCTAGGTTATCTTTATTTAAGACGGTGTCTAATTTCAGAGGTCTAAGGTGAACTTTGAAAATAGATGCTCTTCCTTTTATATCTGGGGGTCCTTTAAGATGAAAAAAAAGTATGCTTTTACTGTCCACATATATATTCTAATTGAATGTGTGCAATGAAGGAAGTTACATATGTAAATAGCTACAAACGCAGAAGTATACAGCAATGCAGATAAAACTTACCAATGTAAATCTGCCTGTCAAAGCGTCCTGGTCTCATTAGAGCAGGGTCTAAAATATCTGGCCTGTTAGTACCTGCCAAAATTACTACATTTGTGGTTGTATTAAATCCTGTTGAAGAAATGTAATAAAGAGAAAATCTGTGTAAATATAGTTTCCATGAAAAAAAAGAAATGAAGTAAAAAGACTGTCTGCTTTACAGGGCCTCATAAGAACTGACAGTTTAAACAAATGATCTTAAAGCTGAAAATACTTCCATTTATTAGAGCATTGTCCAGCTTTCCATAACAAGCAAAAAAAATGGCTTTGGGCTCTGCTTTGTGAAGTACTATATCAAATCCTGCTTTATCTTCAAATGCAATAATAGATTAACTGCTCGGGAAATTGCAGAACCAGCATGGCTAGCTGTATTTTTTACAGACTGGTCTCACGCAAAGAATTTTTTTTTGGCCTATTCAACTATGACAAAGAGTTATCAGATGCAGAATTATAGTTCTTTTTTCCAAATGAATTTTAGCAAAACATCAGGCTGCAGCAAAATGAGTCAACATTCTTCATTTTAGGAAGCAAGGAAACTCAATTTATATTTAAGCTAGAATCCAATCTTGGTTAACAGGTCTGAACAAACGTATTAGTTCTTTCCCTTATCATTGTTGTTATAACATATTATTAGATGTTAAATACTTACCATCCATTTCTACTAGAAGCTGATTGAGTGTGTTCTCTTGTTCACTTTGTCCTCCAAAGTTGCCCCGTCCTCTCTTCCTTCCTACTGCATCTATTTCATCGATGAAGAGAATGCACGGGGCATTTTTACGAGCAAGAGCAAATAAGTCTCTAACCTTAATAGGAGAACACAGTATGTATCAGATTGGTTTGCGATTGTTCAGAGTCGGGGGGGTGGGTAGGAGGGGATGCCATACGTCAGTAACAGTATCACTATAATTAAGGACGGTTGTTAATAAGTATCCCACAGCCTCCAGCCAGCTCTCAAGGCAACGAGAAGTTACACTATAGCTGCTGCTCAGCAAGAATCACTGATGTGGAGGCCCACTGGTTGACAAATCCTTTTTCTCAATCCATAAATTGAGAACATCTAACAACTTAAAAGCCTTAAGAAACAACCACTTTTCCTGAATAACTGAAATAGGTCTTCAACTTCAGCTCTAAAACCCTCCAAACTTCAGAGATTTAAAGCAAGATTTCTCTCTTAAGTTCTTCTTTAATGCACAGTATTACAAGCAGAACTGGAATGTGAATGGGCATGCTACCACAGTCTTCATACCAAGGAAATAAAATCTTTTAAGTTTTTCTGCAGTTAGAACAGGGTGATGTAGCTCCTACAGTGAGCTTAAGGCTTGCTTACAAGTGCTTACTGGTGTACTCTAACAATATGCTCTTATAAATATTGGCTCTTAGCCATCCTGTTTCTACATTACATGGGCTAGAAAAACTGAATTCACCCCCAGGTATTTATTTGGAAGTTAAATGAACTTCTAGAAGTCTGGAAAAAATGGCCAAGACATGAGCAAATAGCTGATTTTTTTTTTTTTTTAACTTTCAGATTTTACATAAGATATTACCTATCAAATACTACTGTAGTAGTTGCATCACAATGTGATTGACTTTAAGATGCAACATTACAATGTTACTCTGCTTGCAAATATGTCCAAAGGCCCTCATTAAAACCAGTTCAGTGAGTTAACAGATCTACAACTTGGGAATCCAACTGGAACAAACAGGAAATAAAAAGTTACAGAAGAATTTTGACCCAAGATAGAATTATATGCAGCTTGGAGCTTTACTACTTTGTACATTAGAGATGCAATTAGAGAAGGCTTCTCTGATGACAAACAATTTACAGCAGATGTGAAGAGATGTGAACATTGGACAGTACACTCTACAAAGTGACTCTCTGTAGTAAACAGAATTCAAAAAAAGTACAATGAATAAAGCATGAAGGAACATGATGAACAAGGAAAAAGTGTCATATGCTCAAAGTGAACTATCTTTTGATCAGAAAGAGACAGAGATCCAGAAACACGCAACTATTTTTCAGAAGGAACGAACTAAAAATTACCATAAAGCATATATACTTAAAAGAACACCGAAGGAACCAACAGCCAAGGCTGTTGTCGTGGTTTAACTCCAGTCAGCAACTAAGCACCACACAGTCACTCACTCACTTCCCCCCGGCTGCCCCCAGCGGGATAGGGGAATCAGAAGGAAAAAGCTAAAACTCATGGGTTGAGATAAGAACAGTTTAATAGAACAGAAAGGAAGAAACTAATAATTGTAACAATAATGACAATACTAATAAAAGAATTGGAATACGCAAAACAAGTGATGCACAATGCAATTGCTCACCACTCGCTGACCAATGCCCAGTTAGTTCCTGAGCAGCAATCTGCACCCCCTCCCTGCCCCAGCCAACTCCCCCCAGTTTGTGTCCCCTCCCAACTTCTTGTGTCCCTCCAGTCTTCTTGCTGGCCGGGCATCAGAAGCTGAAAAATCCTTGACTTTAGACTAAACATTACTTAGCAACAACTGAAAACATCAGTGTGTTCTCAACATTCTTCTCATACTGAACCCAAAACACAGCACTGTACCAGCTACTAGGAAGACCATTAACTCTATCCCAGCTGAAACCGAGACAGCTGTGTAAGCAGTTTTAATTCTAGCATATCCCAACTTACAAATAATCAATTTAGCATCATTAACAACTGTCTTAACTGTGTTGAAACCTCGATTCACAGCCAAATCAGCCACAGTTAGGGCAACAGATTTCACTGGGTAGTGAAAGCTGGTAAATCATCTGTACAGACCAGTACGGAAAGGTTAAGTCACTTTGCTTTGGGGCATTTCAGGTATGTATTGACAACTAATGACAATGTAGTTTGAATACCATTATTATTTCAGGTTATCTGATACTTTCCCTGAGAATACGGATCATTTTCTTCTTTTACTGTTTCTCAGTAAAGTCCCTTCTACACTGCATACCCCCTTTTTCAAGTCCCACTCACCTTACATACATGATCACTCCCTCCATACCCTCTGGCTTTCAAACAGCCACTTTTTTCAGTCACCATCCATGTTTTTTACCCTGTTACCCATTTCTGCTTCTATTTCCCCACCCTCTGTCTATACCCTCTCTCCTCCATAGCAGCTCCTTTTGCCAATTTCCTTACACATTTCCAGCCTCTCTCTGCACCATTTTTGAAGCCTCCACTCCCAACTAGCTTCTGCATTTAACTCTCTGAACAGCTCCTGATATTCTCAGTTCCAAGCTCTGTGCCTACCTGCACGTGTCCCCCGTGCCCCTTCCCTTTTCTCTTTTCAGAAGACCCAAAACTACCTGGCTTCACTTATCTTTTCCCACCTATGTTACTGTTAAGAAGTCAAGCAAAAGACCATCGAAAGAAACCTAGGCTTGCAAGAGGCATATGCATGCACAGCTGTGACAAACTACGGACCAAATCCTGGAAAGTTTATCTGCTCACCTCTAACACACCTACAATTGTAAAAACTGCAGTTTTTCAGGGCTTTACAGAACTTAAGTCAAAATAAGTTTTCCTGTGAATTTTCACAGGACATAAAACAACATACCTGGCAAGAGCTATTCCCTGTCAAATTTCAAATTCAAATCAAGACCCTAAAGCATTTCCATTTCATGCTAGCAGAATTAGTTTTTAAACATAAGTAAAAATGATGGTACACCTCCTTAAGTCTGTTTGCAGAATCTGCGGCAAAAAAATCCTAGTTTTCCAAAAGCGTGTCACCTTGCAGTATACTTTTTAAAGCTAAAGACAAGATGGATAGAGTTCAGTGAAGGTATGAACTGTTGGAAAATGGGAACTTTGGACATTATGAGGAACTTTATTTTTTTGTGTTACCCGCCTTATTTGTAAAATATTACCAGTAACTTGTTTATAGAATATTTTTCAGCACATTTAAGTGTCCCTCCTTCCTAGACAGGAGAAGATAATATATACAACTGAATGTTTGAAAAGTAGCTGTAATAAAAAAAATAATTAAAGAAAAACGTATGTACTGGAATGGAACTAACTCCTACCACTTCATACGAGCTATTTTAAGAGACTTAAGGCAAAAGAGCACAAAAAATGCTAGACAGATATATTTACTTATTTAAATCACCTCATTTCCAGAAATCAGTCATTAGCTCCATGACCCTCAGACTCCTATTTCAACCAAGAGTTCATTTGTGTGTCTCAGACAATAAATTTATATCTAAGAGTTTGACACCACAAAGAGAATAAAGTTCTTCAAAGAAATAGGAACGATTTAGAGCAGGAGAAGATGTTCTGATAGCAGTAGTCAAATAGGCTACCTATTTCTGACCCAACTAGTAAGTTTAATTCAGAGCAGAGCTTGGAGAGTTTGGTTCTCTTTTCTTAAGGTCCTGCAAAGAGGTAAACCCTTAAGGTCTCGATGACCTGCAACCAGATACCGAACTGCATTAGTTCCTTTTATGAAAGGTACATGTATGGTTCTTGCGTTTAGACAAGCATCTGGCATCTCTTGTAAGTAATCTGCATAGNNNNTGCATAGATGAAAGAACCTTCAGCTATAATCAAACTGTTTGCCTCCCAAACTTGACAACATCCTTTCAACAACTAATACTGAAATGAGAACAAAGCCAAAGACTTACTCGAGCTGGACCCACACCAACAAACATCTCTAAGAACTCCGAGCCATTGACTGTGATAAACGGTACATTAGCCTCTCCAGCTGTAGCTTTAGCTAGAAGTGTTTTCCCAGTACCTGGAGGACCTGTCAGAATTGCCCCCTGCAAGAGAAACAGGTATATTTTCCTCATGAAGAAAACATAATATAAGGCTATGAAATATCTTACTTAAAAGATCTACATGTTATGATGTTCAGTTCACTGGCTCTTCTTCCACCACAGTCAAAACTGTGCAAGGAAACAAACTAAGATTCACCTCTCATTTAAACCAGCAAAAGGAAAAAAAAGAATTAGTTACAACATTGCCATGCCGTCTTAGATTTACAGGAACAGTGTTTTCTTTGACTGACATTAAAAAAAGAAAAAAAAAGTATGTCATCAGATGGTCTCTCACAACAACATAGCCAAATGACAATTCTGTAACAGCTATATACAACAACGATGGTACACATGCATGCGATGTATAATTTCTGACCCATGCAAACAGATGAAGCATTCCACAAGGCAAATCTTCTCGCACCACAGCTGTACTGTTGGCACTTAATGCCTATTTTTCTTTTTCCCCTGACTGTGAGAAGCTGGAAAGCATTGCATATATAAACATTCCTAGTCCAATTTAGAATACTGAGGACTACCAAAACAATAAAGTCTTTATTTGCTAAGTCATCATTTCGTTACCTTTGGAATTTTTGCTCCCAGATCCTCATATTGTTTGGGATTTTTCAGAAAATTAACGAACTCCATTATCTCTAATTTGGCCTCCTCACAGCCTGCTACATCTTTGAATTTAACATCTATTTCATCCTTAAGGACTTTGGCTGTAGTTTCACCCACACTGAAGAGTCCCCCCATTCCACGCCCTGCTCGACCTAAGCCTGCAGGACCTCTTCTTAAAGTGTACAGTAAGGAACCAATAATCAGGATTGTAGGCAGCAAACTCAGGAGAAAAGACCTGTGGAGAAAAAAAGAGACAAAGCAGAAAACCACATGTATTTAAAAAATCCATTATTGTATATAACATGTATAAAATGTTGGTTCCATCATAAACAACCCTGAACAAATTCCAGACAAACACTCTAATAACTTGTAATGTTTACATTTTTGCAAGTTGTTCAGATTGGGAAATAACCAAAGATAAACGAGAACAAAAAAAGATTCTGAATTACAGAAATCAAACAGGCCAAAAAGCCTCTTGTAGCTATAATTAAAGCAGGAGTCGGAATTAATTTTTCATTGCCCATCCTCCTTCCCTTGTGACCCTGGGAAAACACAAATTAATGTTAAGAGGGTAACACATTTCTACACTTGATGTTTAACAAGCAACAGTTTTGGGGTTTGTTTTCGTTATTTTTTTTTCTTTGCTTTTAAACAAAACACCTCATCAAGTGACATTGATGAGTTTTACAGAGGAAAACTGCATTACCTAGTAAACAGAAGTAGCACATTTTGTGCGCCCTTCCAAGGTAAATTCACAGGACTAGTTTACGCAAATGCTTATGTTGTCAAAACAAGTTGTATTAGGTTGCATATAATCGGCGTATGCTACAACTTCGGGCAGAATTTTCTCTACAAAATATAATCTTGCTCTTATTCCTTTAGGTCTTTCTTCATTTTCTTCTTCTTTCAATGTCTCAATTTCCCTTCCCGATGGCTATCGGTTTTTGGTTTGTTGTTATTCTTTTGACTGTTTAGGGTTTTTTTTTGTTTTGTTTTGTTTGTTTTTTATTACTCACTGCCCATTATCCTTCACTGTCTGTCCTCCAGCTTTCTAGCATAGCTCTGAACAGGCCAAAAATCCTAATACTAACACCATCCTCATTGTCACAGTATCTGAGCACTGCACAGATTTTTCTGTGGTAAGACCTTCAAGGAACAGCTCACAAGAGGTTCTGTCAGCACTCAGCAAAAACAAAACGCTGAAAAGAAGCACTACCATATGTTAGCACAAGATTTCCAAGCTTTACTGATATTCCATATTTCTGAGATGAAGAAGGAGAGAAGGATTTTCCGTATCCTTTGGTATTCAGCAGATTCTGATCTGGCAGGGAACAGCAGTACTGCTCATATAGCTGCTGCTCTCTGTTTCCTGTGGCATTTCTGGGGCAAAGCAAGAAGTTACAGGCAACACATTCCATGAAGAACAGACACTGAGGAGGAAAGGGCCAGAGAAAGGGTCAGAAAGAAGCGTTCAGCAGGTAAGAGATTTGTGTGAGGTCGAGGATGACGTAGGAACTGACATACTTTTCCCAGTCTGTTGTGAGAAGCCGCAGGCTGACATGCAGCCTGTTCGCACAAGCACTGCATTGCCCTGTCCACTCATTTTTTTCCAGATTTGTTTAAATAAGGGCTCAGCAGGTTTATTTATGGACCGTCCTTAAGAGCATGCCCCATTAGACAGAAACAGAGAAATGAGGCAGAGAGAATTTGTAGAACAGGGAACAGAAAACCTCTGTCTGAAGTCACAGGATGGTCCAGAGTTAAGGCTACTGTTTTTCCTGTTGCCACCAAGACAAACAGGCAGCAGCAGCTTGGTAAAACACACTGCAGAAATAAACGAAACTTCCCCCTCCATCCCCAAAAACTGAAACTCACGCCACAGTTAAAGAATGAAAACACAAGAGAGACAGAAAAATGAGCCTTTTTCATTAGTAATACGAGCTCCTACACCCAAAGTTGAATTTCCTGATGGTACAAAACCTATTTCACAGACGCCAGAAGGAGTCATTTTCAAGCTGCTGACTTAGATCAGAAAGAAATCAGTTCTTGGGATAAAAGATTGCATCTGTCTTCTAAGCCATTCAGAAAACCACATCTAGTCTCTTCTAAAGCCCAGGTCAATAAAACTCAGCTACATAAGACTAATACAAAGAATACAAATCTAGTATTGGAGCCATTATTCCCCACTGGGGAAGCAACAATGCCATAAATCCAGTGTCAGTACTATTTTTCTTAACCAATTTAGAGATTAAAAGCATGACGCATCTTCCAGCTCCTACTAACTGATAGGATAGTGTGATTTACTTAATCACCAATTTCTTGCTTTTTTGCAAGGCCACAAAATTTGACTTCTGCTGAATTTACAGGCAGAAATTGGTGCCCATTATATCTCAGTCAACATGATGTAGTTCTACGCTGTGTTTTGTCCATCCAAAAATCTGTGTGAGTGCCATCTCTGGAGCCTTACAGCTGTGCCTGGCTGACTCCTGCTCTAGTCCAAGTCACTTGGAGGAAGGGCTTAAATGAAGGAAGGACCAACTGTAAACAGAAACATTTACGTAATAGGCAGCTATATTTAGGGTAAGAGAATATGGATTTCTGCATAGACAGAAGTACTGAACAGCTCCTCTTACAGTTAACATTCAAAAATAAAACCAAGATAATTGTTTTCCTGATAATACTGCCACCTAGTGAAGCACGAGATGCATGTCTTGCAACTCTATTTTTCTACTGTAAAGACAACCATTTTTATCAAGAGACTTTTTTTAAAGCAACATCTTACCCATCACTCTCTGTTGAGTAGACTACAGGCAATCTGTTCTCCACTTCTATTCCCAGATCTTGCTGCACAGTTTCAAGATTCCGTTCAAAAGTGTCCACACTACCAATATTAAACCAGACGTACTGCTATAAAAAAAAAAACAGAGATCACCACAAAGTGCCCTATCTTATTTCAGCTTCATTACAAGCCAACTTCTAACACATACAAAAGCAATTCTCAGAACAGATTCAGACCAAAATAGAGTTTTAAGTTGCCTTGTAAAGTGTGCAACTGATGTAAGACGCACCTAATAAATCTAGGCCTACCAACCTGAGTATACTATATCTGTCATTGCAGCAAACAGCAGCCATACGATTTACTGTTTCACCTGAAGGTCTCAGCTTTTCTAGTTAAGAAAGACAATTCTCTACTTTTGGAGTCCATGCTATCTTTAAAGTTAGCTGTCTTCACAAAAGGCAGCATGAACTTATATCATACACCAGGAAAAATATTCCAGATATTACTTTCAGTGTTGAGATTTGCTTTTTCAGGAAAATCTCCCTTTTTGCACCATGACCTGCCTGAATTGCCCCTACTTACCCTAATATTGAAAAAGAAAAAAATGAGACTAGTCCTAAGTATCAACTGATTGAGAAACTAAGGCAACTGGTGGTATGTGTGCTAAAGAGTAGGTGTATAAATAAGTCACACTGAAATCCACTGATGAAGTAATTACTGCAGATTTCACTTTATCCCAGAGGGACTTGCAGACCTTGTTTCAGAAAGTCAGTTAAACTCTACCACCCAGGAAAAGGTAACCTGACAAAGCTTCTATTTTGTTTTTCAAATAACTGGCTAAAAGCAGCCTGGAACAGAAAAGATCCAAAAGTATGTATGGTTAAGTCTGCGGTTTTCTTGAGCAGATGGAAAACAGCAGCTAGAAATACACAACCTTCAGCAATTTCTCACTCTTCCTGTTTGTGTACCTGTATTAACAGCATGGTGCTGGAAAGGAACTACTTGCCACAGCTTTAAGACATTTGTGGCAAAACAATCAATAGAGTAAAGTGAAAAACACAATGTAGGATAATGTAACAGTAAGGCAGAAAACATGTTTTAGATTAAGAGATTAATAATCCAGACTAAGTTTTTTTGCATCAAACTTTACTTAAAAAGGTTGTTTTGCTGTTTCTAATGTCTCGTATATATGTATTAAAAACGTTTACCCATTCATGAGGAGATTTCCCTGAAACAAAGATCACTCTAACGAAGCGCTTGTTCACCACTTCAAGTCTGTCCACCTGTAGGAGGAAAGAACAAAACTTGTGATGTGTTAAGAGTGTACAGTCACTGCACTTCCATCACAGCGAAGAGCTATATATACACCA